>JBBPQN010000238.1:0-20290 GCA_038092575.1 Boletus subluridellus | reverse complement strand
CGCTTTGGCTTGTGGGCTGCTCGCCGGGGTTGTGACGCTTCCGCCACCAGTCGTTTCGGCCGTGGTCACTGTGCCCGGTCCTCTCGCTGTGGCTGCGTCTTCTTCAACTCTCCCACGCGGCATTTCACCCTTCTCGACTTCCGTTTGGAGTCGTTTTGCCACCTGTAAGTGCCAGTTGTTGAGGCATTGTCGCTCGTAGAAGTTTTCAGGTCTTCGGTTAGCCTTGATTATAGCTAGTATAGTAGCATAGTGGGCTTCCGATGTCGCGCGCTGGGCTTCCTGCGCTGGGCTGACCATTTTCGAGCGGTATTCCGGCCAATCGTGTCCATTGAGACTCGAGACTTGAATTTTCAAGCCATCTTCAAATTCGACTTCGAAAGGCATTTCCGACTTCTGGAATTCAAGTCGGGAGTGATCTACTGGGCTCGGAAGAGCAGGGCTCATAACCTGTAGAATACTTTAGTAGTCACTAATATTAGAGGTAAACTAATGTGCTGCGATGTAATTATCGCTTATGTAATCTGTAAGTACCATATATGGAATAATAATTCCAACATCCTCTTTACATTTATCCTGTAGCTGCCGAAGGAGTATGTCGGTCACAGTGCTGTTCCAAAGTGAGGTAGGACCATGTTGCAGGTCGAAATCGGGTGATTCAAGGTCTGGGCCAGGGCCATCTTTGTATTCGTACAAATGGACATTATTCAGATCTGCAGGTATATATGTGATGAAATCCATGTCTTGGCTGATATTGAATCGTATTTTGAGTGGTCTTCAAACCTCGTTCTGTCAAAAACATCAAATTTTGCTTGCATGAAGTCAGTGGGATGCACACCAAGTAAAAATCCTGCTCTGTGCTCAACTCCGTGGCCCTTTCTTCTTGGACCTCCTGACTCTGCACCTTTCTCCATCAAGGACTCTGTTTGATTGCCGACGAAAACTGGCCACCAGTGAGAATGTTCTTGAGAGTGCTCTCTATACCTTTTGTAATGGCTTCTGCAAGGTCCGAAATCTGCAACGGAGGTACAGGTGCCTGCTGTTCAATGGGCTCTACCATCATACTGTAGTGTGTGAGCAATTGATCTGAGGGCCTTTGTTACCCTGTTCAACAATTCTGATGAGTGGATGTGACACCTACAGAGCTGTAAGACAATCAACTCACCTCAATGGATACCCCCACAAGATGTAGCTGGCGTGAGGTTCCTCAAATTTTCCTCAATTTCTTCATTGCGCCAAGGTTTGGGGTTACTATGGTCTTTGTGGGCGGTCTTTGGGTTGGCTTTGGGTGCTTTGGAGTTTGCACCTGATTGTCATCTAGGGCGTCATCATTGGCAAGCTCCTCCCTCTGTGGAGGCTGGGATGAAGGGGAACAGAACCTCAGGCCAGTTGTTGGTACCTCAGGGGTTTTGAGCCTTACTTGTTGTCTTCGTTGCGCTCATTGTACATACTGCTGCTCCAAGTTCACTAACTCGGTCTCCATTTCGACCTGAAGCACATCAGTAATCATATGGACAAGGAAAGATTGCCACATACTCTCATACTTGCTTCAACCAGACTTATTTTCTCATTTGATTGGAGGTCATGGGTCTGAAGTGCCTCCATCTCAGCCTGTGGTAGCCATGGGTATTAGTTATAAGTATCTAGAGACTGATCAATAAATGTAGTCCCACCTTGAGCTCGGCATGTAAATTATCCATTTTGATCTTATGTTGGGCTGCTGTTGCTTCGCTGTGGTTTTGAATCTGAGCATGCAGTTCATTACATTCATGAACATATAACTTGGAGAGCTGGTCAGTTTGGGTGCATGCTCAAAGATAAATTACATTTACCTCCTCACGCTGTTGCCCAGAACTCTGCAATGCTGCAATGCAGGCCCTCTGCTTCTCAAGCTCAAGTTGAGCCACCTGGTAAACCTTCAGTTTAGTATGCACTCGAAGATATATTACACTTGCCTCTTTGTGCTGTCACACAGAACTCTGCAACTCTGCGACTTTGGCCCTCTGCTTCTCGAGCTCAAGTCAGGCTGCCTGATGCAGCTTCAGTTGAGTGCACTCTCAAAGATGTATTACACGTACCTCCTCGCACTGTTGCACAGAACTCTGCAACTCTGCAACTTTGTCCTTCTGCTTCTTGAGCTCGAATTGGGCCACCTGATGAAGCTTCAGTTAGTTTGCCCCCCAAAGACATATTACACTTACCTCGTCATGCTGTTTCACAGAACTATGCAATTCCGTGATTTCAGCCCTCTGCTCCTCAAGCTTGAGTTGGGCTGTCTGACAAAGGTCGTAGATTTGTCATTGGAACCCTGTCATCTCGTATTGATGGTCCTATGGCAATTTAGTGTCCAGAAAACCCATTCAATGACATCTGGCTTACCACCTTTAGCTGGCGCATACGCCCCCTTAAGCGTGTAAGAAGTTCTTCCTTCTCATACAAAGTGCGCCATAATCTCTGTGAATGATCGACTTCCTCATGGTGACACTTGTCGGCCAAATGGACTACCTGCGAAGAGTAGGTTAATGCATTTTTGAGATGGGGTGAGTGTGCAAACCTTGTTGTCTGTATCATGTCGCTTTCCCACACTAACAGCAGAATCCAGGTTCAGTGGTTGATCAGTTGGTGGAGGTGGCGATGACAACATTGGTGGTCCGGGAACAGCAGGCATTGGCTCGGTGGATCCTGCCGCAAGGTGTCCAGCAGCCAGGGAATCATTGGACTTGAACCATGGGGATGGCGATGATGACATTGATGGTCTAGGAACAGCAGGCATTGGCTCCGTGGATCCTGCCAAAAGGTTTCCAGCAGCTGGGAAACCTTCAGATTCAAATTGTAGAGATGGCGATGATGACATCGGTAGTCCAGAAATGGTGGGCATTGGCTCAGTGGATTCTTCCAAAAGCTGTCCAGCAGCCAGGGGGTCTTCAGATTTGAATCGAGGAAGAATGGATGACATCACTTCATCACCACTATCAGAGTCCATTTTGCCTTTGTCAAAGAGTCCATCATCCTCCTGGATGGTCTGGGCGGTTTCTGGCTCATAAATTGTAGAAGGAGTGTGTGAATGGTTGGAAAATGAGTGCATATCATTGAAGAGTGTGCCAGGCATCATTCTAAGAGTTTCATCTGATGAACATTCAATGTTCAAAGTTGCAGTGGGCCCCGATGCCATGACCTCCCAGGAGCTTCTATACTCATCGGATCTGCCAAGAAAACAAAGAAACAAAAGAAACAAAAGAAACAAAAGAAATGCAGATGACATACTCAAAGACAAAACACGTCATTAAGGGTGGAAATTTTGGTCAAGTTGACTTTCCGATCTGCTGGGTAGTGACTCCGTGATCTTCAGGTTGGGTGGGTTTGTATAGAGCGATGATTATTGTAGATGAGCAATGATCATTTCAACACTGCAAAAGCAGCGACATCTAATTGTGAATTACCTTGCAAGACCCTTAATCAGTTCCTCAGTGGTCATTGCTATTGTTTTCATTGTTTTCACTATCTATACCAGGATGCGCCAACAACAATCCATACCATTTAATGGCCAACACTGCAATGCTACCCACAGCAACGTTGCCCACTGACGACTCATTCTCTCGTTTCCTTTACCAGGTGCTGGATCACCACCTACCACCATGTTAGCATCATCACATCCCTTGCATGATGGTGAACAGCCATGCCTACATCCTTCCCTCATCAACAGTAAGTGGTGACCTACTGTTTGCTTCAAAATGGTGCTGAGGGAGGCTTCCTCACAGGCGCCTGAGCTCCATCTACAGTGCAGACTCTACTTGACGTTCTGAGCCTGGCCCTGTTATGTCACTATGCTCACCCGCTGTGCTGACACTGATCACAGTGCACTGCACTTCCCAGTTGCAGATACCCTATTTCAGGGTGCTGCACTCCAGCCTTACATACATAACTGTCAGGTTACAGTGAGGGAAGGCACATAGATCCATCATTACTGTATTTTCTTCAAGTGGCACTGCCAGCTCAGTGCCAACTCGCTTTTGAGCACAGTGCACAGTGAGTTTTGTGGTGATGCCATTGTTATGAGGCTCGGTGCTTGTGCTCAGTTGGTCGTGAACATGCGTGCATGAGATGCAGGAATTGCAGACTACATAATTTTGCAGTGAGTAGTGTTCAGCAATCTTGTAAGTTCTTACCTGACAATCATTGTCCTGAAGGGTTGCCAAGCACATAATTCATAGCCAAAGGCTGAGAAATCTTCCACAGTTGATATGCCTTGTGAAACCTTTGCATACACGTACATCCTATCACTTACAATCATCCCATGTCCTGTAGTATAAGTAATGAACTGAGGTGTTTGAAATGGGGCAGAAAGTAAACCAATGCACTCACCAGGGTTGATTATACTTCTCACTGGAGATCATGGCAGTGGGATCTTCCATGCCATGATCTCCCACTCACGTCAACTCATAGTGTCAAGACCAGATATCTCCTGCTCACGCATCCACACAATTCATTTGTAAAAGTGCATGACCATGGATATTCGTAGCACTACATTGTGGATACAAACAATGACATTATTATTTCTGTAATGAGAACATTAGGAAAAATGTAGCGACTCAGAGCAGTCATCATACCACAGACTTCTTTGTTTTCCCAGCGACCATCTCAATCTCCTGGTGACGAGCGCAACTTGATGTATACTTCAAACACATCATGACCATGTCAGTGACTGGCCACTCGTTCTTGTAGTTCTCGAGATCAGGGAATTTGGCCATAGCCTGAATGCCTCGTTAGTCCTGTGTTATCAGAGAAACCCAGTAACAACTTACCTTGTTGCATATGAGTTTAAGGAGTGTAGGATTCTGAGCAGAAGCACACTTTGCAACATTGAGATGCTCATCGATGAGGTGATGGATTGTTTTCTGCTCTCAGGTATCAGACAGTGAAACCATGGATGCACTTGATCTTACCTTAAACTTTCCACAGACCCCGGGATCCCATCCGAGTGCCGCTTCAAGTGTGTACCCTCCACATCCAGGATGTCCAGGCTCACTGGTCAGCTTGGGGATTTTAGAATCATCCAAGATTGTGCTGGATGTAGCATTGTCATCAGCGAGCTTGGAGGATTCCTCAAAGGACAAGCACTCCCGAGAGAATGAATGCCTTGACTCAGCCGCTGCAGGTTGAAACGCGACTTTCTTTGAGTATGGGGATGCATGACACTGGGATGATCTAGGTGGCCATGTTGGCACAAGAGAGTTTTGGCAAGAGTGTGGTGGGTCATCAGTAGGAATTATAGTGACCTTGTGCTCGGATGGATCCAGACCAGCTGGAAAGAGGAGCTTCTCTGCAAGTAACATCGCTGGGCGAGGTACTCCACCAAGGTCAGCAAGTGTTGGTGGCAATGGTGGAGGTGTAGAATTGTCATCACAGAAGGCTGGAACTGGAATGAGTGTTGTAGGCATGCTGGACAGATTGAGACTTTCAACGAAGGAGATAAGATACCTGGATTTATGGCCATACATACACTGCGAAGATTCAAAGGTCGCATGATTGCCTGGCCTTGCTGACGATAAATGAAACAATCAAGTTGCCTTGGCAATCACAGTAATTGTACTGGTATACAATACTATACAATACCAATACATTGACACAATAACAGAGGGCGATGTTGGTGAACAAAAGATACTCTTCTATATATCCTCAATGTGTGCAGTGATGTTTGCCAACAATACAATGCCTACTGCTATCCTTTCCTACTTTTCAACACTGACATGTTACAAGAAAGTGGCATGCTTCACCAGTGTCACCGGCTCTGTTCATGCTCTTGCACTGTCCGTTGACGGACAAACTCTTGCAGCTGGGGGTGAGCTTGAGTATACATACATCTAATGATTGTCACTCAAAATAGTTAGGCACCGAAGGAGTCAAGCTCTGGAACCTCCAGACTTGCAAGGAACTGGCATCAATGCCTCATCTAGAGTCCCATGGAATCATCAGCTGCGCTCAGTGGATGAAGCCAAAGTATGCCCATGGCAAAACACTGTGCTATGGGACCAGGAGGGGGTATATCGTGTTTCTAAGATTCAACCCAGTTGATGTAAGATTGTGTTCTGCTGGTGATGTTTGGAACATGCCTCTGATGTGAACAGCAGAAACTATTTCAAGATATCTGTATGAGATGGCTGGGTGCCGGATTTGAAATCACTTGTATTGCTTGGGATGCTGGTGGATCCTCCAGTGACTCGACCTGCTGTATTGCTGTTGGGTCATGTGACTATATGGTCCAAGTCCTTACACTCACTGCTACCTCACAACTCCAATCAGTGTTTTCAGGTCACCTTGAGAATAACATCCTGAGCTCAATCGCGTTTGCTGACCATGGAAGTGTCTATGTGTTTGGGTTGTATGATGGAAGGGTGTAAGTAACACCACTCTCACTCTCGCCTTTTCAAAACAATGACTTCCAAATCTACAGAATCAAGATTAGTGGCAAGGACGGGACTGTGATATCTTCGCAGTGTTGTCAATCACTTATGTAAGAACGCTCTGGTGCCTGCCTGTCCAATATACTAATACTTTTCAGTGGTTCCGCCACTGTTCATCAGCGGAAGGGGCTCTTCATTGTTGATAATGCAATGACTGGGTTCACAATGTACAGCCTGGAAAGTTCAGAGCCAATCAGGTTGTTCTTAACCGACCCCCCAATGATTCCTATTGCAAAACAAGTCGCCTTTGGTGAAGACTCCAAAGTGGTCATTGGGGGCAGTGACAATGGACGTGTGTATCTATTTGACTGGCAAATGGGTGCACAGATTGAAACACTGCAGCACACAAGCGCAACACTACTGCAAACACTTATGGTCAGTGGATATAATGAAGGGATTGTAATTAACTCATGCTGTTACAGGCACATGATGTCAGTGGGCAGTGTTACAGTTTTGTGACCTGGCATCACCTGTGACCTTCCCACGACCATGTGCCCTGGCGGCACCATGACTTTCCCCCTTGTCTTCTCATGGCCATGCCATTGTATTACCAGATCATATTCAATGATCAAGACTCACAGCTACCATTTCCCCTCATAATGGACAATCCCCGGCCTTACGCCTCAGATGGGCTCTTGACTCAAGACTGGACATTCACCCATGGATGATGAGTTCCCTTTCATCACAAGGACTCTGTGGACATCCCCTAGCGACTGGACATTCCCCTGGACGTTTACATTTCCATGTAAACACAAGGCCTGGATCTTCCCAGGAGTTTCCCTGGATCATCCCTGATCCGACTCCCTATGGATGGACTGTGGCTCATCGCTCCACAGATCTGAGATCTCCCAAGCACAGCCTCATTGATTCTAGATCACCTGATCTATTGATCCTATTATACCTGTTCTGGTTTCTCCCTAGATCACATGCTATGTGATGCGATGCATCTTGGACATGCTTTTGCCTCCCCTATAGTTCTATTACTATATCAGGTTAGACCGGCCCTAAACTAGTGTACTTGTATATAAGTTCAAGCTGAGCTTGAACTGCTCTCTAACCTGAATCTACTCATTCATACCCTCGGTTCTCTACTACCAAGAGATCTTGGTTAGACTTCTCGTTCCTTGGACTAGGTTGTCCTCATATACTCGCTTCCATGCTTCTCTCTCTCGTTGTCGCTGTCGCCGACATTGACCTCAACTCATTTGTCGTCTTCAAGGCCTCTTGAAGAGCAGCGTCCTTGGTTGGAGTCCCAGTGTTGCGGGTAAAACCATAACAGGCAGTGCATCATCACCTGTTCCTTCCAAGCTTTGGGTCGAAAAAAAGCAACTGTCAGTGTCTGGACCCACAAATACGACCCACAAATGACTCATGCCAAGGATGGTCAATGGACTGTCCGAGTCATGTGGTACCTCACCTATGCCACCATAGTCATATTGCTTCTTGGAGCTTATTTCCCCATCAATCATCCAGTGAGTGTCCCACAAAGATACCATGTCTTGGTTGACTGGATGTAGGCCAAGGTGTCCGAGTGGGTGAAAAGCAGTCTGCTTGTACTAAAGTGGCAAGACATTTTCAGGGTCAACTTGCCATGTGTCTTTGGCACGCCAATGACTGCTGTGGAAGTAGCAAACATTGTAAATGAAACAGCAACACTGTGTGAACTAACACAACAGCTCCTTGAGGCTATTCAATCAAGTGGTGTGAGCCATCCAACTATGAAGGGTAGTGAGCGTTGTGCTCTTGCTGAGCACAAAGACCAGCCAGTAGTTATATACCTTTAATTGTTACCATTTACTGGCAGAAACTGTGACATGCATGCATTTGTGAAATCGATGATTACTAGTGGCAATGAGTGGGCTGTCACAGCTTGATCGCACATTCCAGCAGTGGGTACTGGTACTGTAGATCCTGCCTCATGTTAACTTCTCATCTCATGCTCACCACCATCTGGATCCACAGATCCACAGCAGCACATAGCAATGTTGTTGTGCAGCCAACGTTGTATGAGTCCATGCTTGTGCTTCTTCAGCCTCAAGTGATGTTTGTTCAACACTCATATTTGGTCGTATCCAGGCGAGTTGCTTTTGATACCCATTGTCTCAACCTCACCATCTGATTATAAGCAACATTGTTGCACTAGTGCAGCCGATGCTGTATAAGTCCGTGCTTATGTGCTTTTTCGGATTTCAGTGGCATTGTTCAATGATTGTATTTAACTGTCTCAAGGTGAGCTGTTATCCCTGGAACCTCTTGACCTTCCACATCAACACTCCCTAGCATATCACTTTTTCAGCCTTCTGGCTATCGTGTTATTCTTCAAGGCTTTTGCACCTCAACATAACCATATGTGTTACTCCAGGAAACAGGACTTAATCCATCTCATAAGTTCATCATGCAGATCAATGCCCCTGTCTCGCCCAGCCCTTAAGCAATGCTTTTGTGAAAATTGCATCGAAAAGGGTGGCTTGCGTGATGATGGGAGACCAGCGGGTGTTCTCATGGAGGGCCGCCTCATACTGATCCATCTCAAATTTGTTCCTGAACCATTACGTATAGAACTTCTCATGATTTGCCATGACTCTCCTATTGGTGGACATTCAGAACAAGCCTGTACCTCTCATCTTCTTACTCATCATTTCTCATGGCCAGGAGTCACAAAAGACATTAAAAACTATGTAGATAGCTGCCAAGTGTGTACAAAGGGAAAGTCAAAGGCACTGGCAGGCAAACTCCTTCCTTTACCCGCTTCTAAATGACCATGGGAAGATTTATCAGTTGATTTCATTATGGGCTTACCCGCTTCCCACAGTTATACTGCCATTTGCATCGTTGTTGATCGATTTTCAAAAGAAGTTGTCTTTATTCCCACCTATGATACCGTCTCTTCAAAGGACTTAGCTATTATTTTCAGAGACAATATTTGGTGTATCCATGGACTTCCTTCCACGATCGTTTCCAATCAAGTCCCCCAGTTTGTTTCAGACTTTACTTTCAAATTATGTAATCTTCTCTCTATCTCCCAGAAAATCTCCACCGCCTATCACCCCCAAACAGATGGACAAACAGAGCATATCAATAGAGAACTTGAACAATATCTCCGCTCTTGCATAGCAAAGCAACAGACCAAATGGGCTGATTGGCTCAAAGTCGCTCAATTCCATCACAATAACTCTCTCACCACTGCCACTGGCACTATTCCTTTCAACATCATACGTAATTACGCCCCCCACATGGGATTCAAAGGAAAAGCTAAAGGCATGGGAAAAGAGTTTGGCATAGAGATGTGAAAATCCCACAAAGAAGTAGAAGATGCATTGGAGGAAGCATGAGAAAGGATGAAGAAGCAGTTGGAAAAGAAAAGATCCGATGCTCCAGATTACAAGAAAGGACAACAGGTTTGGCTTTTGGCCAAACACTTGAAGCTCCCTTATACAGCAAAGAAGTTAACTCAGAAATGGATTGGTCCATATGAAATCCTTGAAGTTCTTCCCAATGTCATCAAACTCAAACTGCCAAACTCTATTTGCAGTCACCCCACCATTAACATTTCACATGTAAAACTGTATCGGATAACCCTTCCAGGTCAACCAGTCTCACACCCCAATGCAATAGAAGTTGACAAAGAAGGAGTAGAGCAGTTCAAAATAGATTACATCGCGGCCTCTTGTCTCAAAGGTCACCAGCTTCAATATCTTGTACATTGGAAAGGCTATGATGAATCCGATAGGACATGAGAATCAGGGGACATAATTAACACTGCCCCTCAGGCAGTTGCTGATTTCCACAAAAAGAATCCTTCAGCTCCTTGGAAACTTCATGGTCTTACCATCGGAGACTTTTCTTCACTTTTTACTCATTATGAAAACTTTACTGAGACTAATTATCATGGGACTCACCTGGAATTTGAGTATTAAAGAGGGAGTAGTGTTATGATATACCATATTTTCAAACTTTTTAACTTAGTGCTACAGTGCACCTACTTTACACCTTTCAGACTTCGAAGTCACATGATGTGCATGTGACCATGGGAAACTACACATGACCTATGGTCTAGACAAACACAATGCACATGCGCCTTATTAATTTCCGCTCTTTCTTTCTCATCATCATTCTTCTTCTCTCATGACCACTTCTATCATCTATCTATAATTAGTAATTATTCCCATGGACCCTATGGTCCGTGCACACTCCTGTAACTTATATAAACTAGCAGTAGTCGACTGGACTCCCCAGTCTAATCCATTTGTACCTTGTGACCTACATCCTTGTGAGTGCATTAAGGAAGACACTAACCTCTACTCTTCATCTCCTGTTTTCTATACCACTTCAGGCTTTGGTGTTGGCCTAGTCGGGTCCTGCCAGTGATTGCTTGAGTGCGCTCACAACACATTAGCATAACAAAAGAACTAGATCATCTATTTCACCTCTGCTGTTTAGCTTGAGGTCCCCTCTACCACCATTTCATAAAGATAAGGAATCTGAGCCCCCTTCCCAGAACAGGAGGAAGACATTGAAATTGCAATACTCCCTCTTACTACCAAACCTGCTGACTACCACTATGATGACCCATCCTTCTTCAACCACAACTTCATCACCCCCCATCCCTCTTCCCCATCCAATCTCTCTGCATCTTCAAACCCCCAGGGAGTGGTCCTTTATAACCCAAATCAATCTATGTATTCCTCCAACTACACCTCTATCACCACAAAGCACAACTACTGAAGAAAGAGTGAAATCTCCATTGGAATCTCCCATCCCCATGGATGTCAATGAACATAAGTCAGAGATCAAGGCAGGTCTTCCAGACAATTTCTCAGGTCACCCAGATGATGCACCACAATGGTTGCTGGCCATGAAGGCCTATTTCCAGATGAACTCTCATTTCTACAACAATTGAGCTAAGATGCTTACCCTCCTTGCTGTTACAGACCCTATTATTTTTCCTACATTTCTATCTATTTTTCCTGACTTTCTAGAGTGACTTTTGCATTTAGCCCCTATCACCTGAGATACTAAATGCACAAGTCCCTACCTATGATCTATGACTCCCCCTTTCTCGCCCCTTATGCCTAGACCCTTCTAGACCCATTCTATCATAAATGACTCACAAGAACTCACATTGACTCAGTGTTCATCTCCATCTCCTTTATGAACACCATTGACTCACACTGACTCTGTATGACTTCCTATGACTCCTATGCTATACCCCTGTCCTGCATGACTCCTCATGATTCCTCTTGACTCACCATGACTTGTCCTGACTCTCTGTAGCATAGGATATCATCAGGTCTAGTGTACATATATACAAACCCCTAGACAGTATATAAGGCCAAGGTTGCCCTCCAGAGGATCTCCTCAGTCTTGTCCTCCTGGGGATTTCCCAACCTCCTCTGCAGCTACTTGATTCATTCTAATTGTCTTAGTGGGCTATCACTGGTCTGGTGAGCATTGGTTGTTTCACTTGCCAAGATGAGCAAAGGACAAGGGAAGTACTTTTCCAAGGGTTGGTACCAGAAAATAGGAGATGAGAGTGTGGGAGATTGCAATAAGTCTTTCACCACAGTAACCACAAGCTTCACTAAAGCCTTTATCCCATATGATGTCAGTACCAAGGCATGAATTGACTTGGGAAGGTTGAGACAGAACCTCAGGGATCCTGATGGGCTGGATGACTACAACCTCCAGTTTCAACTGCTCATAGGAAAAGCAGAAATAATGGATCAAAATGCCTTAATTGTGTGGTATATCAATGGCCTTGACAAAGAGCTTTCTGATACCATCATTATGATGTCCACCATCCCAGATATCATCAACAAGTGAATCCAGAAAGCCTCCCAATTTGCTGGACAGGCTAGAGGACAAGACAGACTTTGTTGAGGAAGGGCCTTTATTCCTGCCTCCACATGGACCCCATCACATCAGACTCACTCTACTCCCTGTCATGACCCAAACACCATGGATGTGGATGCCATCTGCCTTACTCCAGTTGAACATGCCCACCACATGAAGAACAACCTGTTACGACTGTCATAACAATGGAACACCAACACATAGTTGGAGTTCAACCAGAGACTCCTCTCGAGCAGAGACAGAGTCTACCAATGTTCCCTATGTTGGTTGATGATAGATTGCTCTCATGAGAGAGACAATTACTAGGTGGAAGAGAAAGATAGAGAGCTGGTGAGGGGAGCAAGCCAGCGAGTGAACTCCAAGATACATGGAGGATTGTGTAGGTTCAAGTTAAAGAAAGGATACAGGCAGAGACCAAATATATATACTACCTAGAGTCATTTAGGGCAGGTGAGTTGGAGTCTGAATAGTAATATAAGGGGAGGCACTATGGTGAGTATGAGGTAAGAAATGCATTGTGTATAAAAGGCACATGATGGAAGTGGGGCAGTATTCTCAGGAGGAAATGGAAAGGGAAAGGATCAATATGGGTCAGGAAAGTCGGAATGGAGAGAATAGGACCACCAGAAGGCTGTGCCTTTGAGGAAAAATGGGTTGGAGAGGCTGTCCTTGAATGCAGTGTCTGGCACCACGTATTCTTGTAAGAAGGCGATGATATCGTCCCAGAGGGACGATCCCAGGTAGTCCAAGGGTAAAATGGGAGAAAAAGATGAGAGGGTGTTACCACTCGTAACATTACCCTCTGTGAACGTCTGAAGTTCCATCTCAGACAATCCTTCAGTCTCTGTCTCCTCCATTCTCCTTGTAGTTGGTAAGGTCCCAGTCAATTGCAGAGAGGTCGTGGAGAGGACATTGGTCGGCGAGATGTCCCAGCTTGTCACAGTAGTTGCAATGTCAGTGAGGACAGTCAGCCTGTTTATGTCTGGGGGTGAGGACACAACAGAAGGGACATCTGTAGTGGGAACAGTAGGGACGATAGTGTCCAAAGGAGCTACAGTGGTAGCAACGAGTGGGGACCATGGGTGGGTTATGCATGGTGAAGGAGGAAGCACGAGGAAGGGAGCCCACATGGGGTGGGGAATGATTATGTTTGGCTGGAGCTGCTTGACTGGGATTGAGTCAAGTGGGGGACGAATTTCCCCCAGGTCTGTCAAGAAGGTTGCTGGGACTAACCTCGATGGCTGCTGAAACGTTTTCCAAAGTGGGGGGAAGGTTATTGGCAGTCTGGGACGGGAGTCCGGTAGAGACAAGGACTCTATGGCAATGCTGTCTGAGGGGATGAGGGGACCTTGGGTCTGCAGGAGGGGTAATGGGTATGGGGGTGGTGGGGTGAGTGGGGACAAGGGTGGACTCAGAGGAGGGATCGTTGTCATTGGGGTCGATGAGAGTTCCAATGTCAACTTGGCTTCTAAGCTCGAGATGAGGTCGTCGAGAGCTCTGGCCTCGTCTGACATTGGAGGGAGAGGAGGACAGGGAGGAGTTAGCTGCTCCATCAAAGACATCAACGTTGGAAGGAAGGGGGTCATTGTTAAAGTATGCCTGTCTTTCTTCTTCCAGAAGGGAAAAGATGACAGGGTGAAGGAACAACGAGACAGTGGCAAGGGGAAGTATGGAGATGTAGTAGTGGAGGTGCTTGATGTGGAATGCATTGAGCATGGTGTTCCAGATCTCGAGTATGGCTTGTTCGATGGAGGCCAATGGTGAGACATTGGATGTCTGACTGGCGTAGAAGTGTTCAGTGCCAACATGGGAACTTGTTGTATCCCAGGTGGCCCAGGGGAGAAGGGATCGAATGGTTGTATAATGCCTGTAGAGGCAAAGAAGGTGGATGAGGGTGTTGTTGCACAAGAAGAGCAGTAGTCTCTCAAGTGCGATCAATGCTTCTCGATTCTCAAGGAGGGAGACATAGACGAGGCGTTGAGCAGAGGGGGGGAGACGATGGATGCGAGTTGAAAGGGGAACTGAGGGGAGAAAAGGGAACGACATGGGGGTTCTTAGGTCTTGGCATTTCCTAAATTGCAAGTGGGTTCCCACGTTCATTTGGCTTTTGAATAGCCATTCCAGTGCACAAGGTACTCCCTTCTTTCTGAGTTTCCCTGATGATTAATGATGGCCTCAACTTCATACTCCTCTTCTCCTCCAAGGAGATCCGGTGGAGGTCGGGTGAAATTGGGGCCATGTTCCATAGTCTCCTGATATGGCGATAGGAGAGAGGCATGGAAAATGTTGTGGATTTTCCATCAAGAGGGGAGTTCTAATTGGTAGGCCACTGGCATGATGACTTTAGAAATTCTGAAGGGTCCAGTTCATTGAGGGGAGAGCTTCTTCAAGAGGGTTTGGAGGTGGAGATTTTTGGTCTCAAGCCACATTTGGTCTCCTACTTTCCATGGTTTAAAGGAGGATCTCTGTTGTTCTTTCATATGTTGCTGAGCGAGCTCGTGGGCTGCTTCAGCTTCTTTGCAAGCTTGGGAAATGGAGTTGAGTCTAGACTCGAGGGCAGGTAGGAAGGTCTTTCCCAAAGGGGGATAGGTCCATGGTTCATATCCCAGTAATAGGGAGAAAGGGGTTTTGCTGGTTACCGAATGGATGGCAGAATTATGGGCGAACCTGGCCATGGGGAGCATTTCTAACCATGCTCAAGGGGAATTTGCGCAGAAGATGCATAGGAATGTTTCTAGCTCTTGGTTGTAATGCTTGGTTTCTCCATCAGATTGAGGGTGGTATGCTGTGGAGAGGGATACATCATATTCCAGGAGGTGGGTGTGTTCCCAAGTAAAGGCAGATGCGAATTGGGGTCCACAATCGGAGATTAATTTGTTGTGGAGGCCAAGGTGGGAGAACACTTTCGAGAAAAACAACCGGGCAATTCTGGCAGTGTCAATGGTTTTTTCACAAGGAGTGACAATTACCCCCTTACTAAGCCCATGGTTGACCACATCCATGATAGAGTTGAAACTGTCGACTGGGGGTAAATCGGTGATCAGATCAACCGAAATATGGGAGAATGGGCATGAAGTGGCCACTGGGAGGGCCATGAGGGGTGGAACAGTGGGATGGGTGAGCACCTTGTGGGACTGGCAGACTGCACATCCCACAACAAAGCGTCAAACATAAGAGGAGAGGCTGGGCCACCAATAATCCCAGGCAAGGAGGGCAGTGGTGCAAAGATGACTCCCATGGCCACCAGAGGGGGAGGAGTGGGCAGCAACTACAAGGTTGTGCTGGGCAGACTCTGGAACATACACGTGCACCACATTCTGGGTTAGTATGGAAAGGGTTTTTGGAGTCACTGTATAACTGCTCCTTAAAGTAAAGGTGGCCATCAGAGAAGGTCCAGTCTGATGGGTGCAATCGTTTGAAGAGGGATTCTTCAGCCTCCATTCAATGGAGGGCATCCAGGACCAAGGGATCTGTGGAGGACAAATCTCAAATCTTTGATTCAAGGGCAATGTCGATTGCTTTGATAAAAGCATCGGGAGGGAGTGTTTGGATGTCCTCGTTGTCTTCTGAGGTGTCTACTTCATGTTGTTGTGAAAGTGTGTCCGCAGGAGCCATTTTAGTCCTGGGTAGTGCAACATATTCAAGGTCAAAATCCTGTAGGAACAGGAGCCATCTGGCTTGCTGTCTAGACAATTTCTGTGGTTCCTTGAAGTAGGTGAGGTTCTTGTGGTTGGTGAGGACCTTTACTGGATGGGGGGATCCCAAGAGGTATTGTTGCCAATCTTTGAGTCCTCAGATCACTGCGAGGAGTTCTCAGTCGAAGATGTCATAGTTTCTCTCAGCGGGAGAGAAGGTCTGGAAGAGGTAGCCACATGGTTGCAAATCTCCATTGGGGTCCTTTTGCATCAAGACTGCTCCAAATGCAGTCAGAGAGGCATTGGTCATTAGAGTGAACTGTTTGAAAGTATCGGGGAAGGCCAGTACTGGTCATACAGTAAAGGCTTTCTGTAGTTCCAAAAATGCTTTTTCCTGTGGAGGAGTCCATTCCCAAGGAGCTCCTTTCTTGGTCAGATCAAGGAGGGGACAGGTGAGGTCCGAGAACAAGGGGATGAATTTCTGATAGAAATTGCAGAACCCTAGGAAGGAACATATTTTCCAAACATTTGAGGGTCTGGGCCATTCCTCGATTGCTCGTAACTTGGTAGAGTCCATCTTGACCCTGTCTTTGTTGATGCCTAGTCCTAAGTAGTCCGTCTCTGGTGCAGTGAATGTGCATTTCTCCAGTTTCAGGACCATCTCATGTTCTCAAAAACACTGGAGTACCTTTCTCGTCTGTTCTTCGTGGAGGATAGGGTCGGAGGGGTGGATGAGGAGATTGTCCATATAGATGATCAACCATCCTTCTGCGATGTAATCTCTGGATAAATTGTCCATGAAGGCTTGGAAAGTGGCCAGGGAGTTGCACATTCCAAAGAACATGACCATTGGTTCATAGAGACCAAAAGGGGTGACAAAAGCTGCTTTCCACCTATCTTCCAGTTTGATGAGGATATTGTTATACCCCCATCATACATTGAACTTTGTGAAGATGGAAGACCCTCGCACCCAATCGACGAGATCAGAGATGAGCGGGAGGGGGTACACATTCTTGATCATATGCGTATTGAGGTACCAGTAGTCCTAACACAGTCATAGCTTCCCATCCTTCTTCTGTATGAAGAAGAAGGGGGAGGCCTGGGGAGATTTTCATGGGATAATCTTCCCAGATGCTAGGTGTTTGTCGATGAACTCCTTGCAAGTGAGTTGTTCTGGGGGGGACAGTGGGTACGTCTTGGCTCATCGAGGTGTAAAGGTGTCTCGCAGGTCAATGGTGTGGTCGTAAGGTCTAGTCAGGGGAAGTTTGGTGGAATCCTTCTTTTCGAAGATGTCATCAAAGTCTTTGAATGGAGGAGGAAGTTCCACTTTTTTGACTTTTTCTTTCTGAGCCAGGGTGGTGGATAATGTGGTTTTCCTCAGAAGGAATTCTGGGACTCTTGTGTTGTATTGCGTATTCAATATGCGAGCTCGGAGTATGGGTTTCTATTTTGAGAAAGACATCTTCAGGTCTTTTTCGATATTGGTGTCTTCGTTGACTCCTAGGTACTTCAGCAAGTACCATTGGGAATGGGCCTGGGGGTGATTGAAATGCCTTTCCTTGTATTGCTGGGGGTCTATGGTTACTTGTCCATTAGATCAATCTATCATCAGGTTGACTGCCCATAACCAGGGCAGTCCCAGTATTAGGTCATCCTTTCCACAGTTGAGGATGAAAAAGTTCTGTTGTTCCAGTACTCCATCCATATTGAGTACAGCTGAGACCCTATGAGTAATGTCTCCTGCTTGGTTTAATGACCCATCCACATTCCAGGCTTTGATTGGATGGGGTAGGGGAACAAGGGGGATCTTGTGTTCCTTGACCACTTGTCGGGAGAGGAAGCATCCTGTTGCTCCGCTGTTGATTAATGCATTTAGGCCAATGATTTTTGTTGTGCGTTTATTCTGGATCAAGATGGGGATGCTAATAGAATTACTCTTTGATCCAGAAATAAATACAGGCGCAATTGTTATGGAAGGAGATGACATTGGTTCATCCCTTCCTCCTAAAAATGTGAAGCAGGCATTTCTTGAGCAGGAGCTCCTCCTAGTTCAAGAACATTAATATCTTCTTCTCTCCATACCTCTTTGGTGTCTGGGAGAAGTTCCCCTCTCTTGTCTCTGTTAGCCTCAAAGGCAGCTTTGAGAGCCCGGAGGATCTTGTCTTTGTCTGAATGCGTCTTCAGACTCCTGATGTAGGACTCCAAAGAGTCTTTCTTTGATGGGGTACTTGTAATGGTATGAGTTTGGACGTTCCACGGGGGAGGTCCAGTCCTAGAACCATGAACTCAGCAAGGTACCTTTCAAAACTGTCCTTATGACCAAGGTCCTGTCGTAAGGAGGCAAGTTCTACTATGGTGTGTGATGTGGCATTGTAGGGGGAGAATGTGGTGGCGAAGGCTTCCTTTATGTGGGCATAGTCTTTATCTCCATTAGGAATGGTCTGATCTGATAGTTTGATCAGCCATGCTTTGGCAAACACTTTGCCTCTTCCTTTGGGCATGCGGTTTAACAGTATGAGGGCCTTTGCCCTATCTGATAGGTCTGGGTGGAGGGAGAAATATCCATCCATTCCTAGGAGCCACCTGTTGGCATCCTTTCCTTCTCCTGAGAAGTCTTCTGGGAGAGCCACTTTGACATCCTTAGTCATGTCTTTGTCATTGTCTTCTTCATTGCCTCCTATAGGGTAGTCTGGGTCCAGTTATGGTTCAAGGAAAGGAGGAGGGCATGGGTGGTCTGCTAGGTAAGCCTCTGCAGCTGCTCCAGTGAGGACAGTTCTTTCATAAGTTCCTCCTTCAGATCCCACTGTTTCCTCTTCAGGAATAGAGTACTAGGTGAGAATAGTGGGAGGATGCGAACCAACATAGGATGAATGAGAGAGAGCAGGGGAGTTCCTCCTAGGGGGGTGACTCATTGTAGGGTTACTTCATGAAGACCCTGACACACATCGAGGTTCTGGGATGGGGAGAGGAGAGAAGGCAGAAGACTGTGCTGGTGGATGTGGTGGTGATATATGACATTCCTTGTTGTCCTTGTGTTGTTCTCCTGATAGGAGTTGCATCAGATTGATATGCCTCATGTTGACCTAGTGTTGCTGCATCCAGCAGCGTACGATGGGGGAGGTTGGGCTAGGTAGCGCCAACAAGTAGAAACTTGAACCTTTTGTTACAACCGTCACAACAATGGAACACCAATGCATAGTTGGAGTTCAACCAGAGACTCCTCTCGAGCAGAGACAGAGTCTACCAATGTTCCCTATGTTGGTTGATGATAGATTGCTCTCATGAGAGAGACAATTACTAGGTGGAAGAGAAAGATAGAGAGCTGGTGAGGGGAGCAAGCCAGCGAGTGAACTCCAAGATACACGGAGGATTGTGTAGGTTCAAGTTAAAGAAAGGATACAGGCGGAGACCAAATATATATACTGCCTAGAGTCATTTAGGGCAGGTGAGTTGGAGTCTGAATAGTAATATAAGGGGAGGCACTATGGTGAGTATGAGGTAAGAAACACATCACGTATAAAAGGCATGTGATGGAAGGGGGGCAGTGTCCTCAGGAGGAAATGGAAAGGAAAAGGATCAATATGGGTCAGGAAAGTCAGAATGGAGAGAATAGGATCACCAGAAGGCTGTGCCTTTGGGGGAAAATGGGTCAGAGAGGCTGTCCTTGAATGCAGTGTCTGGCACCATGTATTCTTGTAAGGAGGCAATGATATCGTCCCAGAGGGATGATCCCAGGTAGTCCAAGGGTAAGATGGGAGAAAAAGATGGGGAGGTGTTACCACTCGTAACACAATCTTTGCTTCATCTGCCACCAGAAGGGATGTCACACCACCAACCATCCTCACCCCCCCAGGTAGCAACAACCTGAGTCACAGTAACAACAGACTGTCACATCCCCCACATAATTCCCAGAGGGTGAGGACCACTACCACCACCTCAAACCCAGACCCCATTGCTACCTATATTGCAAGCCTTGGAGGAAGGAATGTTCCAAAGGAGGACATCCTAAAGGTACTCAAAACCTGCTTTGAGGAACAACCAGAGGAAGCAGAAGAAACAGTAGCAACCATTAAGATAGAAGTGGTTGAGGATTTTTAAAATGGAGGGAAGTCTCAACATCTTCTCCTCCAACCATAATAGCTCCTGTATTTGTATCAGAGTTGCATGCCCAGTCAATCCAAATCCCCCTCTCCCTGTCATATCCCGGAAATTCTCTAAGTCCAACCCCGGTCTTCCGGACCAACTCCGATTCTTGTACATACGAACTCCGGTACGTTCTCATTCGAGACGCAACCTCTGACCCCCGGACCTTGTCCATACTTACGACCCTACTTACATACATCT
>JBBPQN010000237.1:0-20295 GCA_038092575.1 Boletus subluridellus | reverse complement strand
GAATGACAACGTGCTTGCGCGAATAGAAATAGATGTGGGAGAATTGAGGGATTTATAGATAGGAGAGTTTCTTACTTGGCGAACAAGAGAATTAAGCACGCTTTGTTTTAATTCCGGCGCCACACTCACACTTTGTTGAGTCGCTCTTTCGGAATGGGGAATAATATTGCCAAGAAGATCGTCCAAAGTACATACAGGGAAATCAGTCTCATCGTGGTCCACAAGATCGGTAGAAATATTACAAGAGGAGAGAGAAACAGAAGGAGAAATGTAATTGTCCAGTCCATGAACACCCTCATTGTTCAGACTTATTTTATTTAAAGAGGAGGCCGCCTTCTGCCTTGCTTCTACTTCGAACTTGTCTCTGTAGAAGGCTTTGGCTTCTGCCAAATAGAAGGAGGGTGTTGCCGCTTGTTGAGCGACAACCGGGGGAGGGGACGGGATGGGAGCGGTGGTTGGAGGAGGGGGGAGGGGACGACCAAATTGGTGCTGGGCATGCTGCACGGGCGGCTGGTAAGGTGCAGCAGGCACATAGGCACCTGTTTCGTAATCCCATAAGTACTGCTGTTGTACCTGTGGCGGTCACGGGGCTCTCCGATTGGGGTTTTGAGAGCAATCAGGCCATATATGGCCAACCTTGTTGCAACCATAACAAGTACGGGTATCAGGCCGGGACGGAGGCACAGCTTGCTGCACATCTATCTCCATTGGGGCTCCTCTACCTGGCTGTGTACCGGTGGGAGTGAAACGGGAGTGGTTACCCGGAGGTCGTGGTGGAGGGGGATAATATTGTTGGCCGTAAGGCCGCAGGGGACGAGGAGGGTATTGGGGGCGATATGAGGAAGGCGTGGGGCGAGCAGGAGGGCCACGTTCTATTGCGATTTGTTCAAAGTTTCTACTGATTGCTTGGTAGTTCTTGCAGAGCTCGGAAAAGCTATCTGACTCCTTGCCCATCATCTTTGCTTGGTAGTAGATGCGATAGTCAACTGCCTTTTTTAGGAGTTCGATGGTGAAGTCCCATCCGATCTCTGATTCCTTGGTCAGGACAATGAATTCCTGAATGAACAAATCTATGGGTCTAGATCCTTGCCTCAAGGCTTGTAGCTTTTTGAGACTCTCATGAGTGAGAACCTCGATTTGGAAATATTCTTTGATCTCAATTTGGGGATCTGCCCATTTGGGCCATGCTACAATTCCTTTTGGCGTGGTCAGCGTGGACCCTGCCGCTATGGGAATTTCTTCCTCTTCTTCTGCCAAGTATCATTCTAGTGTGATCTGGGCAAAGCCCTCAGCTTTCTTCTCGAATCGTGACAGGACTGCAACTGTGTGGACACGGTTGTCCTTCCAATCCTGTGCATCAACCCAGAGTTGAAGCTTAATCCACCAGGGACGAAACTTAGCGCGATCACCATCCCAGTTGCCAGGGTCAACAATCTTTTTGGAGATATTTGAGCGCTCCTTGCTCAAGGCAAGCGCATCGAGGCGGTTGATGAGATCGTTGATGTCAACGGACGTCATTGTTTAATGGGAGGTGGGAGGACGGCGGTGTTGGAGAAAAAAGGAGTCAGAGAAGTAGTTGTTTCGACGCCTGTTATGTTGAAGTTGGATGTAATGGAAGAGTGCTAATTGAGTGTCAGAGTATCTTTTGGTATAAGGGATATGTTTCTTTGGTGGGGAAGGAAGTGGAGGTGGAGCTACTGGGGCAGCAGGAGATTGGACCGGTCGGGGTTGTTGCACTACTTGATTCGTGCAAACACGAGCCAGCTTAATCCTTACTGTGAGGTATCTTTCAACCAAGCTTGAGGGATGCGGCAAGTAGAGGATCTAAAAAAGTAAACTTTCGACCGGAGGTAATACCTTCTTCTCTGTAAGGTCTCGTAACAAGTTCTCTGGGGTCCGCAAAGCCCAGGAACAAACTGGCACATATACTAACGTAAAAAACTAAAAACTGACGCTCTACCTCCCCAATCACTTGAGGGACTAACAAGACGATATAAGCTCGGCTACGGGCTGCACGACGACAGTGGTTCCCGTATCGCTCTTCACAAATAAGGCATGACCCTTATGCGGCTATCACCTCAAGGGAGGGACTGAGAAGGTTTTTTATGTAACATGACAAAAGCTCGGGGTACTGCCCCACGTTCTAAAGTGGCGAACGTAAAAGAAGAAGAAGGCTGGAAAACACCAGTGGGTTCTCTTTAGCCCTAGAGTCTGGGCAGTGTATAGAAGTCTAATCCAAGTGTTGCAAGATGACTCGAGCGAACACTGGCAAGACTCTACTGGGGCTACACCAAACCAAATGATGAAGAGAAAGCAGAGGAGTGAAGATAAAGCAAAGGTCTTCCTTAATCAACTCGCAGGGACATAGGCCACAAGTGACAAATGGATTAGACTGGGGAGTCCAGTCAAGTACAGCTACTTTATATATGTTACAGGATTGCACATGGACCATAGGGTCCATGGGAAAGACTACTGGATTTAGATAAGTGAAAGAAGAGTTCGTGAGAGAAGAAGAATGATGATGAGAAAGAGAAGCGGAAATTAATAAGGCGTGTGTGCAGTGTGTTTGTCTAGACCATAGGTCACGTGTAGTTTCCCACGGTCACGTGCACATCACGTGACTTCGAAGTCTGAAGGATGTAAAGTAATGCGCGAATGCGCTAAGTTAAAATGTTTGAAAATATAGTATATCATAACAACAATGAAACATTTAGTACAAAAAACAAGCTGATGAATGATCAGATTCAGGTTGCTGGAGACCAGTGGCCAGTGTTTTTGTACACTGACTACACCTATTGAAATGACTCTCTAAGCCTCAGGGTTGAGCTCAGGTCGTCACTGTCACCATACTATCGAAGGGAGGAAATGGCGGAGTTCTAACCAATGAGAGTGACTCTGTAACACTAAGGTCACTATGCCAGTTCAGAGGTAGAGAGGAGGTCTAGTGCATCCCATAGTCAATACAAGGGAGCATTGTAATTGGACAAGCCAATGAGATCACTTCTGTGGTACTAGGCCACTATAGTGGTTCAAAGGTGAGGAGGAGGAGTAGTCATCATTGTTCTACTTAAAGAGGAAACTCCAAGAGAACTAAACTGGAGGACGTCCAGTGAAGTCTCGAGGTCTTATATATCATTCTACATATGTGTACATGTTTGTACCAGATCTACCAATACATCTGCATATGGTAAGACAGAGATTAAAGACATGAGTCATAACATGTGTTGAGCATAGCCATGAAATGGAAGAGTGGAAATGAATAACGTGATGCAACTGCATGCAGTGGCAGAATGGAAGAGAAGAAAAGAAGTGCACAGCATGGAGATGAACATGAGAAGAAATATAACTATAAAAGGATAAATGCATCTGTTAGAGTCAGAGTGACTCAGAGTGCATCACGATGACTGATGGCATAGCCTGCATCAAGAAGTCAAGTGATAAATGAGTCACATGACTTTGAAGATGAAAATAAGTTAAAGTCAAAAAGAAAAGAAACATCATAGAATAAATAGATGTTGAAAGGAGCAAACCGTAACACCTATGATGTGGAGGACCCATGGAATGGATTACTTTGGAGTGGCCTTCTCATCTCAGTGAGTCCTAGTATTTGTTCTCATGCAATGTCACTTATTTTACTGGGCTTTCAAACACATTTTCACATCTTCCAGCTCTGTCGACCAAGAACCCAAGGCAACACAATCTGGTAATGTGCGAATTCATGGAATGTGTGCTGTCACAAAACCATCAATTGTGTATGTTGCAACACAGGTGAGGTATATATAGTATTGTAGAAGAACATAGCCCACTAACGTAGATGTAATTTGGATTATTCAGGCTTGCTTTGTGCTGACATTCACTCAGGTATTTTCTTGTACAGACCTTATAACAGACTCAGAGTGGTTTTACAACAGCATTATGGAGCTGCTTGAGGATACTGAAGAGAAGAAGGAGGTGAATCAACTCCTGATGTGGTGGAACTGGTGAGCATAGATAATTGCTGGTTACATTCAGTAGTTGATTTTGTGAAATAGCCAGGTATTTCCACTCTATGCCAACACAGAGTGTTTGCCCTCAAAAAATAGTGAATTGGCAAGGATTCGACAAAAGCATGCAGAGTGCCAGGAGCATGAGTCTCAGGCTACAGCTGGGTCTCAGGCTACTCCTTCTGGGTCTACATAGAATTTCATACCAGTACTATGATTATGTCCAAGCATGCTTGATTGAAATACATTGCTCTCCATTGTCCACATAACCGATGACAAAATTAAGGAATGGTGAGAGGAGTGGTCAGATGTTGCACACAAGGAAGAACTCACAGTACCTACCTGGTAGACCCCACTGAAGTAGGCAAATTCTTGATGGTTTCATTAATTGGATGACAGTGAGATCAATCCTGTAAGGTCTGAACATGTGACTGTGCATATAACTCCTATCAACAAGACAAAATTGATCATTGATGACAGGGTGCTGCTACCTGCATGGTGATGAAAATGTGAAAACAAGTGGTCAGACACCACATGCAAGGGAGAGCTTACAGCACCTACCTGATAGACTCCACTGAAAGTAGGTGAATTCTTGATGGTTTTATTAATTGGGTGACAGTGAGATCAATCCTATAAGGTCTGAACATGTGACTGTGCATATAACTCCTATCAACAAGACAAAATTGATCTTTGATGGCAGGGTGCTGCTACCTGCATGGTGGTGCAAACATGAGAACAAGTGGTCAGATATTACACACAAGAGAGAACTCATAGTACCTATCTGATAGACCCCAATGAAAGTAGGTGAATTTTTGATGGTTTTGTCAATTGAGTGACAGTGAGATCAATCCTGTAAGGTTTGAACATGTGACCATGTGTATAACTCCTATCAACAAGATGAAATTGATCCTTGATGACAGAATGCTGCTATCTGCATGATGTTGAAAATATGGGAATGAGTGGTCAGACATTGCATGTAAGGAAGAACTTACAGTACCTACCTGGTAGGCCCCACTGGAATTAAGTGAATTTTTGATGGTTTTGTCAATTGGATGACAGTGAGATTGATCCTATAAGGTCTGAATATGTAATGACCCTTGTCACTTGTGTTGACAGGATGAAGCTGATCTTTGATGACAAAATAATGTAAGTTGGCTAGACATTGGAGAAAAGGCATGACTTATCTATAACATCAGCATTCTGATGACAGTACTAGCTAACACTAGGCTGCTATAAGGTCAGCTAATATGGTTCCAGTCAGATCCATTAGAGCATGCATGGACAGCAGACAACTTTTGTCAGAGAGATCAATCTGACCATCATTGGAAGAACTTCCTATCAGAGCTAAATGACAAGATGTTTCAATTTGCCTTCAGCTGACCACCAATAGCTGTATGATTAAGTTGATACTCCCTGCCAAGTAGACACAGATTACCAATGTGTGACTTTGAGCTACTTATTGTCACCTCATGCCATCACAGTGATGGGCTATCTAGCTATATCTGTTTATGTATCATAATTATGTAGATGGCATGCATGATTATGAAGACAATGGCAGATAAGCCTATCTCATAGTCTCATTGAGTTTGTGATGGATGAATTAATCTCACAAGCTTTTTGAAATTGTTGATGATTTCAGGTGTGGCAGTGTATGACACCTGCATTTGGGACATGTTTCATATTTTGTGCATGCAATGAGGCACTGCTCTGGATGGTCTGCCACATAGCAAGATAGGATAGGAAAAACAAGCATAACTTTTCTGTCCCCTCAGTCATCTCCACTCCTTTCTTGCCAGCTTTATTCAAAGAATCTAAGATTATTTGCATGGACTCATGAAAAAGACACTGAGCAAGAGAACTGATTTTTCATTGAGAGAGATCCTTGCCCGTAATCTTGTCCGCCAAAAGATACACAAGGAGAATACAAGCATGTTGTAAGGGCCTCCAGGACATATCCAAGGAATGTTTTCCAAGATACCTGCTGCTAGTACAATCCTCTTCAGAGACATGTATGGTGGAACAAGGGACCATATCAGTGTCAATGCTAGCATGTGCATCCTCCATATTTGCATTGTCTTCATCCATTTCTACATCCTCATAACCTTCTACTGCCACAACCTTGGCAAACTCCCAATCATATAACAATCTGTGGTATTCACTTTGTGAATAAAATGGGCATGCAGGAAAATCAGAGTGCTCAGAAGGAACCATTTCCATGTTAAGTATCAACAGGTCTCAATGAAGGAAACAGAAGGGAAAAAGGTCTGGTTTCACTATGAAGTTGTGCTTCAAAGCTGCCAATAGGTGATTGAGAAGTCTGCTGCACTGATTTCAATGCTGTTACACTGAGCTTAAATTCTAGCAGGGCAAGGCAGGAATGAATGAGGGTTGTACTATCCAGCTTAGTGCTAGCCAGAATGGCAAATGGTTGCACCTCCCTGGCCAGTGTGTCAATAGTAATCTCTATGTATTAAATCAGGTTGATTCTGTTACAGTTTTTGTGACCTGGAGTCACCTGTGACCTTCCCATGACCCACCCATGACATTTTCCCTCCAACTCCCTCTCTCATGGCCCCTGCCATTGTATTACCAGATTGTATTCGATGATCACAACTCATGGCTACCCCTTTCCTGACCTAATGGACAATCCCCAGCCTTATGCCTCGGATGGGCTCTTACTTCTAGACTGGACACTCCCCCAGATGATGAGTTCCTGTTCATCACAAGGACTCCGGCTTATCCCCTAGTGACTGGACATTCTCCTGGATGTTATGTTTCCATGTAACACAAGGACTGGATCCTCCCTGGAGTTTCCCTGGATCTTCCCTGATCCTACTCTCCCCAGTTGGCTGTGGCTCATTGCCTCACAGATCTGAGATCTCCCAAGCACTGCCTCAATGATCCTACATGCCCTGATACCTGCCTCAATGATCCATAATCATCCAAGATACAGCCTCTGGATTGTAGACTCCAATGCCTGCCCTTAACTGGACAGCCTTGTTGATTCTAGATCACCCAATCTATTGATCCTATTATATCCATTCTGGTTTCTCCCAACTTCACATGCTACATGATGCAATGCATCTCTGACATGGTTATGCCTACCCTAGAGTTTCTATTTCTATATCAGGCTATTTCCTTAGACTGGCCCTAAACCACTGTACTTAGTATAAGTATTTGAGCTGAGCTCAAATGACTCTTTAACTTGAATCTACTCATTCATACCCTGGGTTCTCTGCTCTGCAGGAGATCTTCAGTGAGATTTCTCATTCCTTGGGAATACGGCTTCCCTCATACTACTCACTTTCTCGCTTTCTCACTCTCGTTGTTATTGCCAACATCAACCTTGACTCAGTGATCATCAAGACCTCCTGTGAAGTATTGTCTCAGGTTGGAGTACCATTGTTGCAGGTAAAACCATAACAGATTCAATAAGGAACAAATGGGAACATACCCTCCTCAGCAGGTGCTTGTAGAAAACTATAGTATAGTTACTAGAGAAAAACTACAGTACTAACAAGCTGAAATAGGTCTTGCTTATGTAAGCTACTAATATTCTAACCCATACAAGATGAGTTTACAACACTCAACCTCAAATTGGGATTTGCATAGTGTAATATCATATGTATCATTCCTCAAACTCACATTCTTATCATATAGCATGCATTTCCAGTGGGACATTACTTGCAAGGTGTACACTCTGTTCACCTCACAGCCAGCTTGATGCTTTGCCATTGTCCTTTCTCTCACTTGTGAGAACTTTTGCCTTCATGTTCTCAATCACTCTGGTGCAATCCATTTACCAGCCCACAATATCCACAAATCTGTTGACACCTTCTGCTGTCTCCTCTATGTATTTTCCTTTGGTTGTGCTGAGCATCTGGACTTTGGCCCCACCTATCTGAATCCCTCCTTGTCCCCTTCTTATATACATTACCCCTTCAGCATCCTTATAGCCATGATGTCTCAGACAATTTGAGTCAGCCAGAGGTATACATTGTTATATATATGCCCTATTTTCATTGGCCACCTAATCCAAGGCAGGGGAACAAACTCATGGCTTGTTAGGAATGGTCAGAAATTGTATGTCATCAAGGATTACTAGACACACATTGGGAGACATTATACAAAAGAAGAAATGCCAAAGAAGACTAAGATGGTGGATGGTGTTCCCACCCTTGTCACAACTTGGACTGTGCATTATCATGGTTGGAATATAATGGTGGTGGTGAAAATATGTAAATTACAACTATTTCCATTCTACCTTGGCCATATATAACAATAGAACATCCTAATACAATCAAAAATAAAGTAGCAATATGAAGTCTTAATAATCCATGTAAATGTTTTAGTCATTTTTCCAACCCAATTAAATATTACTGGAATAAATAAATAAATACATAATGTAATTATATATAGGACAATAAAAATATGTTGCTACTTTAATTACACATATAATAAAAATACAATATATATTTAGTATCTATTTCTTCATTATTAGTGACAAGAGGCAATATTTCAAGCAAATAATGCCCTGCACCAACATATGTGGCTTGATTTTTGTATTCTATATACTAACACATAGTGATAGAGATGCTTCTGACATAGGAAATGCAAGCATTGGTGAGACCATTTCCCTTCTCTGGTTCTCTTTTGATATACATATGTTATAGATGCTAAAAGGACCTAGCTATGTGTATTGCAAGGATATGCTAAAGAATTCACCAACAATTCTCATAAAATTACAGCCCACCACTACTTAGAATTTCCACATAGACTACAACTGTACATACTGTCCAGCAAGGGGCACCAAAGATCCCATTGGACAATAGGTGAGGATCAAAAAAAAAAAAATCTCATAACAGATGATACTAAGTTGCTTATTGACCTGTTCAACTATCAAGCTTGGAAAATCCACCTAGATCTGATCTTGGACCATTAGAAACCATTATTAATTTTGAATAAAGATGATTCTACAGTATGCTGTTCTTAATAATAATTGCTGCTGATTTTCTAATCTATAATCATACATCATGACATTGTCTAATGCTTCAGAAACTCAATCCAGAAATCTTTTTCAGATCAAGTAATACTTTGCCCATCAAGCACTTCTCACTTATCATATACTGAATGATGAGCTTCTAAAAGTGACCTGCACTGAGGAGGTGGGTGGTCCTTGTAGATAATGACTGAATATGGTCATAAGGCTTTTTAGTGTAAAAAGACTGATCTTCCTCTGATGTGGATGAGATAGAGTGTGAATCACTAAATCTTTGTTGAAGCCTGAGTGTGAAGTAAATGTGGAAATTAGTATAGTTCTTCCATTGATGAAGTATACCATTCGTGGTACAAGATACCCAATGCTGAGCTTATGGCAGGGAACACTGCATTCTCAATCAGTGCTTTATGTGTGTTACAAACACAATTTTCACCCCTTTTCTTTTCTAGTCACATGATCACTTTCAGACTTCTTATCACATGACCTTATCTTTTTCTTATCATGTGACCATGTAAACTAGGTCTAGACCTCCAACACATGTTTACCTCACCTATTTAATCTCCATCAGCCTAGAATATCTAGTGTCATTTTTATTTAATCTCTGTTACATTACTTATCACATGGTACTAATATCACACAATATGTCATATACATAGCCTCTGGCATACAGACCAGATATATAACATATACAAACCATATAGTCAGTATATATACCTTGAATTCAATATCCCAAGAACTTGAGTCAAGTTCTTGTTGGGATTTCCTTTCAAATGTTTTGCTTACTCTGAGTCTTTTCAAGTGTGAAGTGTCCCAAGTGACTATTTGAATTGGAGTTGCCAACAATGTATGTGCCAAACCTGCATATACTGTGTCTGCCCTGGATGGACATGCTGCATTATGTATCACTACTTATATAATCATCTAAACAACTTCCTACACATCCAAATCTATTGAGAAATGAGTAAGATATGATAAAGATACAAAAATGCTACATAGACACATAACTTGTACATATTGCTACACTTTTTGTATTTTAATAATTGGTCATGGGTGAGAGCTAGGTCAGGTTCAAACAACTAGCATGGTTTCTCCATAATATGTGTGAAGTAATGAGTATATGTAAATATATAATATGCACAAAATAAATACAATGTATACTATTACATATATATTGTAAGAGTACATAGTTAATTCAATACTATTCATGTGAATTAAATGCACAATAGAATTACTACACTATTTGTGCAGGTGGCACAAAATAACAGCGTGTGAAATCTATGAATATGTGTGCAAACAGACCAGACACCTTCCATGTGCATAGCAATGTATGATATATATATATATATGCATACTTCTACAATATTAATTAATTATGGACCTTTTCTATTTGTGTAATTTTGCAAATCCGTTTATTGCACTTTTGTGATTTATATATTACATGTATTGTTTATACAAACTTATATGCTGGTTCATAAAACAGCCAAACTCACACACTAGGTCTAAGTTTTAGATTACTACTGGGATGACTGAATTGAGTTGTCTTATTGGATGGGAAACACCAAAAGAACAAGATTGGCTTGTGCTTGCCTCAGCATGGACTCAATTCCTATATATTATACTGCTATTTGCATGTGTTACACATGTATCAAATCTACCAATACTATTCATACATACAAGTTCAAACCTTTATATCTGGGCATAGTAAGTGAAGTTATGCATTTCATGGAGTATGTGAAATGTATGAAATCCATGAATTAATATCATGCATATTATAAGAGTGCAAAGTGTGTAAAATCAGTAATATTGTCCATGATAAAATCAGAAAATATCATATAATCTATACACCTACACTTGCATTGGAAGACTATATATATTCATTGATTAATATGTTCCTTATTCCAGTATGTACATTCCTACAATTAGATTAGGATTCAATTATATAATGTGCAGATCCAAATAAGGACATAGATGAGCAATTCTAAGTCATCACTGGCAGAGTGCACCACATTGTGTTTCTTATAATTGAGAAGTATATTGGCTGACATAAACAGTATTGTCCCCTAATAAAAAAAATAATGAATGCAGGGTGTAGATTAGGAGGGCAATACTTACTGTGTGATCACCAGTACCTACGGGATTGGACTGATCAGGTTGAATAGTGGTCACATAATCAAAGTCAATAAGAATGCCATGAAGTATCTTGCTGGCCTGGATCCTTTGACACCTTTCTTGTTCCCATCAAGCAAGTTTCTGCTCATGTGTCTCCTCCTCCGCCACCATGTTTTGGTTACCAGGCAGTTCTGAATGATGGTCATCATTTACGGGGGCTCCAACACCAGCATCATTTTTGCTAGTATTCTGCAAAGTATTGATAATGTACATCATGATATTGTTCAAGCTGATGTTGTGGTGAAGAATGCAAAATTGATTGATGAGCTTCTGATGAACTGTGGACATTCTTAGAAGATGAGCAGGGTAGTTTAGTGGCTTGACATACCATCAAGGATGTCAATGAGCATGCTAAGGAGTTTGCAGATAGATACAAAATCTGTTATGGAGGTAGCAACCAGTTGCATGACAAGCCAACAGTGAACCCAAACCTCATTGTTGGGAGAGGGAAAAGATGAACAGTGTGTACTTGTCTGATCCTGCAAGCCTCCAATCTCAACAGTCCAAGCATCCACAAGGTGGGAAACTCCCCTAATCCCCTTTATTTTCTTGAGTATCTCTTCCTTGTGGAACTGTCAGCCCTCATGGGTCCATGCATCCTTGATCATGTAGTTTTGGTTGTTACGCTTGACATGCCAGCATGATGTAGCCCGACCATGGATTAAAAAGCCATAGAAGATCTTATGTATGATAGCATAGCTGTCAGATCTCACAGAGATCATGCTGAGATCAATTTTCAAACTTGATGAAAGGAATTGAGGAATAGAACGGGAATAAGTGAAGGTGATACCATATCCAATGTGGTCAGAGAGACTGAATGCAAGAAAGGATAGCATGCATAACAGCAGTTGGGGAGATCAGTGGATGTTGTAGCCATGGGAGTGAACAACCCCAGCACAATCAAACATGTGGGTGCAAAACTCCTGCTTTGCAACAGACAATGCAAACAAGAACTGTCGACCAGGTTGGGATGCAAAGATAGCATATGCTTTGCACATGATTGCATTGTGCACATTCCCTGTCTCAACAAAGTCTTGGTAAGCACTTGATGTCAGCTCCAGGAAGGAGATAACCCCACTCCATGAGAACTCTGGCTGGGGTACAATGATAACTGAATGGGGTTTCTCCTGAAGAATTAGATCAGGTTTGAGTGTCATCATATTGTCCTTGATGGGTTTGCATGACACCTCTGACAACCAAAAACATGCAGGTTTTGCTGCTGAGTGACTGTGTGTACATGGCCCACTGTGACTAGGGTCAAGGGCCATCAAGGCCTCTGTGACCTTATTCAACCAACATGTGATGCACTCCTCCTCAGTACCAGCTTTGGGTAGGAAGGTTCCTTCAATACTCTCCTCCAACAAAGTTCCAGAGATGACTCTGTGGATGGACTCACATCTGAGGTGGGCCTTATTACTCTTCTGAGACTGGCATGATGAGCCAGAGGACACCAACGAAGTTCTCAGGATATGAGGTATTTCCTTTGTGTCCCAATGGCCATCATAGATTAATCTGATTTTGATACTCTAGTGATGTGATCTTCAATGGAGCACTGGATGGTGCTTGCAAGAGGTGATCTATGGAGGGTGATATTTGGTTGCATTGAGCCAGAATATAGTGAGTGTTCTTTTCAAATGGATTCTCGTTGATGGTGGCACCTTCCAGTTTGATGAGAAGGTCTTGGTTGACGTTTTCTGCCTTGAAAAGTTTTCCTGTGGTGGGAACAGAGGTGGTCCTGTTCTTTAGAGGTGTGTTGTGTGTTACTGCATGCCACAGGAGTATTTGCAGGCCAGGATCCATGAAGGTAGCATATATTGGAAAGGTACTATGGTTTCAGTTCACCCACCATAAATGGCAGAATTTCCATGCACTGGCCAGCATTGTATTGCAAAAGAAGGCTAATAGAAAGTACATTGTGCTGAAACTAAGAAAGTGATAATGCATAAAAAAGTTCCTTGTTCCAGTACTTGTTGAGCCAAAACTCATTTGATAGATCATAACAAGTGTGGCATGTTAGATGCAAATTTGCCTCTTTGCCAAAATGTGAGATCAGATATGCTGGGAAACAAATGTAGTGCAATGGAATGAGGTCTCCAACTAAAATTCCATTTCTGACCACACATCTCAATATGTGCATGCCAGCAGCACCATCAGTTGTATTGGATGACAGAGGAGGAGAAGTGACATTGAAGTGTTGAACATAGGTGAGGAAAGTTTGACTACAAAGGAGGTGAAAAATAAGGTAGATTTGCACAACAGTGTGTCCTATAAGGTGATGAACATGTGATGGAATATCTCATTGTAAAAACACACCTTGAAGTCCATTTGAAAGCCAGTCGCTCTTGTCAAATGGACTAACAATAGCACAGTCATACTGACCACCTGGAAAGTGCATTGAGGGAGAAGAGGCAATGAGACTTTGGGGCAGCTCAAACGACTGTGGATCATGATATGTTGGCTGCTGGACTTGAACTTTGAATCAGATTTGCATCTGCTCAGAATGACTGCTTATTTTGCCATGTCTTTAAACAGAGCAGTCAGGGCTGTTAAAATAGTCAGCAATATCCAGGTAAATCAAATATCTCTGTAGCTTCATTGACCGAGACCCTCAAAGATGGCTTGAGGGCCAGTTGGAATGCAGTTGTAAAAGAGTCAAATATTTTGTGAGGGAGGATAGTATTCAGAACAGTGCTGCTAGCAAGTTCTTCAGCCATTTTAAAGTAATTGGCAGCTTTATGAGTTGGGGAATAGTAATCCTTGACATGGAGTGCTTCTGGGTCTGGTTCATATTCATCTGCTTGATCTTTGTCATTTTTGTCAGATTCTTCATGTTCAATAGATGCAAGATGCACGGCGATGTCAAATCAAAAACATTTTTTGCTGTGGTTGAGATACCAGGCGATCTGTGTGTAATAGTCCTGGTTGTTTCCAGAGTGTGCAGGTTGCTTGATCTCAGTAACATGTGCATGTTCTGTAACATCAGCCATCCATTGCATAACAGCTCCAGAGGTGTGAATAGATGGCACAATGTGCTGCAGGAGCTCAAGCTTGAGGATCTCCCAATGCTTGAGAGGCCCATTTGAGCCCTGCCTTCCACCAGCAGTGATGACAGCTGACTTGTGATTGTGAAATCTTTGCAGTGCCACTTCAACCTTGGTCAATGCATCATTATCGAAACAAGGCATCTGAGCAAGGTAGTGGAAGTGAGAAGAGCACTGATGGCCACCAAGAACTTCAGAGGCATACCACCTGTGATGACCCCAACAATGTACCTTTGTGCAGCAAGGTGATCATGTCCCATCACTTGCTTTAGCTTTGATACCTCTTCTCCAAATAACCGGTATCCAACTGCTGTTTGGACAAGAGAAAATCAGTAGTCAATCTCATCTGGTCCAAGAACAACAATACACCATTGCAAGTCATGGTACCAGAACAGGCGGTGGAAATGGTATAGGAGCCTGGTGTGATGAAAATTGATGGTTCAGAAAGTGGCCAATTCCTAAAAAAAGGCTTTATGACACCGTTAAGGTGGTAGCACCTGGCAACCTTGAGGAAGTTCTCAAAGTCATCTGGGTCTGCCATCAAGCAGGCCTGTCTGATGTCATCGAGAGTCATTGCAGCTGTATGTAAGGGATGGCAAAAATAATCTCCAAATTGCTTGTATGTTGCAGTCAACACTGGCGAGGCCTTGGGACCAATGCATATGAGCAAACTCTCCTCAGGTGTGTTGGCAATATATGCAATGAGGGGAGTGAAACAGTACCGCAAGTTACCAACAGGGTCACTCATCATAATCCCAACCATGGCAGCAACCTTGAGGGGCTTCAGTACAAAATCTAGGCTTTCATGGATAAGCCGGTCGGATAACAGGCTGTGAACATGTATCTGCTTGTGGATGATGGATGCAACTGGTAGAAGCGCAAGGAGGACATGGCCATGTAATGATTCCTTACTATGGATACCAGTGTCAATGTTGGCCAGGCTGAGGAATAATGGGTGTGCCATCCTGTTTCCAGTCATCACTGAAATGTTCATCTTGTTGGAGGACAACATGACCCCGAGGAGCATTGCACCATTTGGTAACTGATCCTTTGTTGAGTCAAAAAATATCAATCTCTGGGGAAGGATGACCTTACCCGTAAACTCCAGGTGTGATCACCTGACATCCACTCATCGTAGATATGAACTATCTGCACAGATGATGACCATACTTTCTGTGGGATGAAAGAGATGTGGGGTGCAAAAACAGGATGACTGAGTAAAGCCTGAAGACACTCTACTGGATTGCAATAGAAGATGATCACTTTATGCTTGGTCACAACTTGAGTATGGAAAATGTGGGATTTCCAATGAGGTCCAGATGGCAACATTTCTGCACGAAGGCATAACTCCTTTGCCATTCAAAAAGAGATGGAAAGCTGCTTGAGCTGACATACAGGTTAGTTATTTTGATTTTTAGATGATCCTCAACGTACCAGTGGTGATGATAAAAAGTTGTCAATGGCAGCCATGCTTAAACATCAGCACAGCAACCATGAAGCTAATTTCCATTCTGCCTACAATGCAAACAGATAATACAGATTTTCCTTGTGGTAGCCTGCACATTTATCATTGAGGAATTGATCCATGAAAGTGGTTTCCCCCAGATATATTGAAGGAGTGTTTGGGTGACTGTCAACAACCCAACCAGTGAGAGGGTCATGTTCTTCAGCATTGATCAGGTCGGATGCAGCATCTCCATGTGCTCCAAAATTGTCCCCTGCCAGTTCATTATCAATGCTGTCCTGATAAATAAAATCATCATGATCAGGGCTATACTGACACTGGGGCTTGACCAAAAGGTAGATGCCTGTGCTATTGAGGGCAGGCATACAATGGTGATAGAGATTTGATATATCATTTGTCCAGGAGCTGCATGCATTTGAGGGCAGATTCATGTGTTGGAGGACCTATGTCTCATTTGCAAACCTCTTCCCACAGTCAGGACAGAACGAAATTTTCTGGGCTCAATGAAGCCTCTTCACCTTCAATGGCATTGTTATAGGGAAGGACACAGAGGCAAAGCCACTCAGTGTCATGTGCAAACTCTCTTGCCTTCACCTGTGACTTTATCAACATCATAGGACATATTCCAGCATGACAAGCAATCCTACAACTTTTCTTACCTCTCCCAGTTCTTCTGAGTTCCATCCTTTGCACCTGCCTTTTTGCACCTCGCCAACCATACATTCCCCTCACTCTTCCACCTTCCCAACATCCAAGCCACCACATGCAATGGGGCATGTGTTACCTGGTCACACCACCTCACCTCTTTTTCCATCTCGACCTTCACCATTGTCCACCATCCTTGATGCTGTCTCCCTGAAGTTAGAGGAGGAGGACCAATACTTTGAGAATACTGCAGGCTCACCATTGACTACAGTATATCAACTCATAAATACCAATCATATATGCATTGTGGACTCATGTTCATATGTGTGTAGCTGAACGCATGCACACCATCAATAATTCCGCCCCCAGACAATCTTACAGGGGCCAATCTACTTATGGAAACTGTGATTAGCAACTGCAAAATATAATACTTTCAGACATCTCACTGATCAAGTTGTTCATCATGATGTATTACAGTTACAATACAGTTGTTTGTGTTATGGTTTTACCCACAACACTGGGACTCCAACCAAGAATGCTACTCTTCAAGAGGTCTTGAAGACAACGAGCGAGTCGAGGTCGATGTTGGTGACAATGATGACGAGAGAGATAGCGTGGAAGCGAGTATATGAGGACCACCTGGTCCAAGGAACCAAAGAGTCTACCGAAGATCTCTTGTGGAGTAGAGAACTGAAGGTATGAATGAGTATATTCAGGTTAGAGAGACATTCAAGCTCAGCTCGAACTTATATACTAATACAGTGGTTTAGGGCTGGTCTAACCTGATATGGTAATAGGAATCTAGGGCAGGCATAACCATGTCCAAGACATGTTGCATTGCGTGTCACATGATAATCGGGAGAAACCAGAATGGGTATGGTAGGATCAAAGATCGGGTGATCTAGGATCAACGAGGCTGTCCTGTTAAGGGCAGGCGTTGGAGTCTACAATCCAGAGGCTGTATCTTGGGTGATGATGGATCACTGAGGCAGATATCGGGGCATGTAGGATCAACAAGGCAATGCTCGGGAGATCTCGGATCTGTGGGGCGATGAGCCACAGTCCAACTGTGGGGAGTTGGATCAGGGATGATCCAGGGAAACTCCTGGGAAGATCCAGGCCTTGTATTTACACAGAAACATAAACATCTGGGGGAATGTCCAGTCACTAGGTGATATCCATGGAGTCCTTGTGATGAAAGGGAACTCATTGTCCATGGGTGAATGTCCAGTCTTGAGTCAAGAGCCCATCCTAGGTGTAAGGCTGGGAATTGTCCATTACAAGGGGAAATGGTAGCTGCGAGTCTTGATCGTCGAGTACAATCTGGTAATACAATGGCGAAGCCATGAGAAGTTGAAGGGGAAAGTCATGGCGCAGCCAGGGCATGTGGTCGTGGGAAGGTCATGGGTGACACAGGTCACAAAACTGTAACAGTTTGCAGCTGAAGAAGGTGAAGTCGAAGCTCACCACTGCAGAGCTGCATGTTGGGCGGGTCCACATGATTGTGAGGCATAGTGGTTATAGTCCTGATGCTCATACAATATACACCATCCATGGTTCCTAGTTTTTAGTTGTTGAATGACTACACTTTGTGTTTGCTACATTTGACTGCAAGATTCACACAGTGCATACACACTGTCACACAGATTGTGAAGTCCACATGTGGCATGGTCATGGTGTGCATGACTTGGAAAATGTGGACCTGAAGCCTGAGGGTCCAGTAATAATATTTGCCATCTTCTCTATGGAATCTGTAGTGTTCAAAATTTTAGTTAAGACCCTGCAGGGACTTGTACAGGCTGTACAGAGCTGCACTACAGATGTGTGAACTATTGGATCTGTAGCTGAAAAAGGTCATTTTGCTGATGATGGAAAGCGGATCTCCCTGTCCTATTCCATTAGTAATTGGGATCCATTCTGAGGTATGACTGTCAAATATAAGCCTGGTCTTTCTGTCAGTGAGTACTTGTTCAGTAAAGCAGATTAAGGCCTCAGATATCTTCCATTTTCACATGTTGTGGATGAGGTGGCTGGTGACTGTGTTTGGAAAGGCCCCTTCTATGTCCAGGAAGAGGACTGATACTACTTTTCATAAGCACCATGTGTTTTTGATAGTGGATTCTAGAAGGTGGAGTGAGTCAGTGGTGGAGTGACCTGGGTGTCCCCTGAAGTGGGTGGTTGGCAGGAGGTGATTCATTTCAATGAGGTGAGACATATGGTCTGTGATAATGGATGTTAGTAGTTTGGCAGTAGTGTTCAGAAGTGCTATGGGTTGGTGGGCTTTGGAGACTGAGTAGTCTGGTCTACTGGGTTTGCAGAGGACCACAGTGTCAAATTCTCGCCAGGGGGGATAGTAAGTGTTTAGGAGGAAGATTGCTTTGTAGATACATAGCAGGTGAGGAGTTAGGGTATCAGAGCAGTTTTTGAAGACAGCATTGGGGATTCCATCTGGGTCTGGCACTTTGTAGGGACTGAGCTTTGCTATTGCTCATAGTAGTTGTTCTTCTGTTATGGGGCTGGGGTTGGGTAGTGCTTCTGGGTATTGAAAGTCAGTGGGGACCGTGGAGATTGTAGGGAGAGGTGGGAAGAAGGTCTTAGCCAGTAGATTGCTCTTGTCTTCATTTGTATTTATTGTTGTTTGCTGTCTGTCTGGCATTTTCATCTTGAGGGTTGGGATGTACAATAGGCTGCTGTCTCCTGGTTCAGCTTTGATGTATTTGTTGGCAATCCATACATCAGCCATGGTCGTGTCTTCCAGCCAGTCATACCAATGTTCCAGTTTTGCTTTTTTGATGGCTTCCAAGTATCTGTTGCATAGGGTATGGTGTTGTTTGTGGCTGGGATGGTCTGGTAGGGCTTGTGCTTGTGAGATTTGGCTGCAGCTTTCTGAACTGTCTTATGTAGTACTGTGAAGTCATGGTTCCACCAGCATTTGGAGGTGGGGACATATTTGGCCATAGGTACTGTTTCTTCAGTTGCTGTGTGGATAGCTTGGATGACTGCTGCAGTTGTGTGCTGGAATTCATGTTCAGTAATGATGGGGTTTTTGGTTGGATACTTAGTGAGTTCTCTGGTCAGGATTTTGTTGAAGTCCTTCCAGTTGACTTCACAGTAGTTGTGTTTTGTTATGGGAACTATTGTTGGAGTTTCAAGTTCTAGTATGCTGAGTATAGGTATGTAGTCAGTGCAGTCTTGGAGGCTAGGTTCCATGTAGCAGTGGATGGCTGCAGTGGAGGATTGGCATGTATTCTCTGAGCAGAACATGTTGTTGGAATGCATCCAGTTTTTGGTGGTGAAGGATTGGAGAGTGGACATGTCCTTCAGTAGTGCTTGCTGCATGCCATATTTGGCTAGGAGGTGAAGGAGGGATTCTGTGACATTGAGGTATATTTTAGTTAGTAGTTGGGAGTTGTGTTCTTCTTCCCATAGGGGGTGGTGGTGGTGGTTGAAGTCACTGAGCCATAGCATATGGTTGTGTTCAGAGGGTTTGATGGTTTGGATGTTGTTTTCTAGGAATTCTGTTAGTAGATGTAGTGTTTGATTGGAATTACCATCATTGTAGATGTTGAATAGGGTGCATAGGCCATACAGGCCTTTGAGCTGAACAATGATGATGTCTGGTGATGGGAAGTCTATCTGCATCCATGTGTTGATGTTGAGGTTACTGGATATTAGGGTGGCTGTGTGAATGTGCTTTTTACTGTCTGTGTAATGCATGGTTGGATATACTATGTATGTGATAGTGGCAGTTTGCAGTTGTATTATTCATGGGGTCAGTATAGAGTTCCTGTAGAGCAATGATGTCCCACAACATGCAGTCATGGTGGTTCAGGAGGGATAGTTGAGTGAAGTAAGAGGTATTGAGGTTTTGTTGCCATATTTTCAGCGTCATTGAGTTTGGTGTGGTTGTGGTATTCATAAATGGGGGGGAGCATTGGGTGGAGTGTTCTTTTCGGGAATTGTGGTCCAGGAGTTGTCTTTAGATTGGGGGGG
>JBBPQN010000236.1:0-20304 GCA_038092575.1 Boletus subluridellus | reverse complement strand
AAGAAAGAACAGAAATTAATAAGGCGTGTGTGCATCATGTTTGTCTAGACCATAGGTCACGTGTAGTTTCCCACGGTCACATGCACATCACGTGACTTCGAAGTCTGAAGGATGTAAAGTAATGCGCGAATGCGCTAAGTTAAAAAGTTTGAAAATGTAGTATATCATAACAATCTTCTAGTAGTGGAAATGGATTTCTGGGAAAGGGGCATGACTGTCATGTCCAGTCCACATGGCTTCTACTCATTCAAGAATGGCAACTTCTTCATTGGTAGGGGGGATGGATGGGGTGGAAGGGGTGCTATCACCAGACCAGGTGGGTCTGGAGGCTGGTCTCACAAGGGAGTGTGAGGTGGCAGTGGATAATGCTTGGAGGTAGTGGTCTACATTCTCTAGAAATTCCAGCATTCCTAACTGGTAGAAGGTGATAAAAAGGGCAGCTTTCTGTTTATGACAAACATTTTCTATGATATGGGAGATGAGAACTGATTCAGCATTGGCAGAGAAGTTTTGGGCAATGGTATGTAAATGGCAGGTCTGGTGGTAGGTTTGGTAGAGAAAGTAAAGGAGGGATCCAATGTCAAGGTAACTTTCTATGGGGAGAATGAGATGAGAGTCCCATAAGTATGAAATGAAATGGGTAATGTCCTCCTCAGTAGGAAAGTCATTGCAGAGATGCTGGGCATAAATGGGGATGTTTATGGAGGGAATGATAGTAAATATGGTGGTGAGGAAGATTGGAGTGCATCTGGAGGACCAGGAACAAGGGGCCATTGTGCCCCATCCTAGGATGGCTTGATGTGAGATTGGAGGAGAAGAGTCATCTATGATAGAGGACATGGTGGAGAGATCAAGAGTGGTGGATGGAGAGACAGAGGAGACAGAGGAGAGGGAAGGAGATGATGGGGGCATGAGGATGTTTTCAATAGACATGGTGGTTAGAGTGAAAAGGTTAGGTTATCAGTAAGAAGAAGGGTTGGCCTTTTTATAATCTGAGAGGACATCAGGAGTGTTCTTCAGTTTCCATTCTGGAATCCAGGAATCCTCTTCAGCAAAATATCCCTTCCATTGGACAAGATAGAAGTGGCATTGTGGGGTTTCACAGTGTTATATGATTTTTTCAATTTTGTATTCATCTTTCCTAGCAATAAAGTCAAGTGGTGGGGCAGGAAAGTTCTTCCTGTGAATAGGGTTCTCATAATAGGGAGATAGCAGTGATGTGTGGAACATCAGATAGATCTTCCATGTCATGGGGAGGCAGAGTTGGTATACAATAGGGGACAGGACTTTGGTAATGGTGAAGGGTCCTTCCCATTTAGGGGTGAATTTGGGATTGGAAATGAGTTGTTTCAAATTTTGTACCTTGAACCAGACCTTGTCTCCTTTCTTGAAGGATGTAAAGTATTATTTGATACAGGCAGCCATCACCTGTCTAGCAAGTTTGTGAAAAGCTAGGGCTTCATTCCCTGCTGCAGGGAGGGATTTCAAATGGGCCTCTATAGCAGGGAGAGGGGATTCAGAAATGAGCAAAGGTAGGGCACAGGATTTATAGCCCATCATGAGGGAGAATGGTAATTGAATGGTGACAGAGTGGGGGCAGTAATTATGGGCAAATTCAGTATGTGTGATGTTTTCTGCCCAAGAGGTGGGGTTACTTCCATAGAATATGTGAAGGTAGATTTCAATTTCCTGATTGACACACTCAATTTCTCCATTGGATTGGGGGTGATAGGTGGTAGAGAGTGAGAAGTCATATTTGAGTAACTTTTCTAGTTCTTGTGCAAATATAAAGGTGAAGTGTGGTCTTTGATCCGAAATTACTTTATTGAAGTGTCTGAAGCAGAGGTATACTTTGTGGAAAAAAAGGGTGGTGATCTCTTCTGCAGTGATGAATTTTTTGGTAGGACAGAGAATTACCCCCTTAGTAAGCCCATGGTCAACCACAATTAATAGGATATCAAAGCCTGAGGATGTGAGAAGATCTGTAATAAGATCACAGGAAATTTGTTAGAAAGGACAAGGTGCTGAAGAGGAGATGGGGGTTAGAGGGGGAACTGTGGAGTGTGTATTGAATTTGTTTTGTTGGCAAACTGCACATCTGGACACATATTGACAGACAAAGGTGGCTAGGCCCAGCCACCAGAATTCAGTGGCAACAAGTTGCCTAGTTTTGAGATAGCCAAGGTATCCAGTGGTCTCATGATCATGGCAGTGGTGGACAATATCATGGTGTAGCAAAGCAGTGGGTGTTGCAAGATGATCTTGAGTGAACACTGGTGGGACTCAACAGGCTATACCAAACCGTGAAGACGACCACAGCAAATAGAGGAAAGCAAGAAGGTAAAGATGAAGCTAGACAAGATATAGATAAAGTGAAGAGAAGTTGATAGGTGAGTAGGTAGTCGGATGTTTTCTGGATACTTGCAAGGATGTGGGTCACAAGTCCATTGGTAGAAGGGGATCAATGTCAGAGGTGTAAAGACTTGATGACTGGATCAAAGTCAATGTCTTGAACTTACCTATCTTCTTCTATAACCATAGGGGAATCAGAGAGAGATGAAAGTGTAATAGCCTTCCTCAATCACTGTGCAGGGATGTAGGCCACAAGAGACAAATGGATTAGACTGAGGGTACCTCAGTCAACTGCAACTACTTATAAGTTACAGGAAGGTGCACAGACCAAAAGGGTCCATGGGAACTACTTCTAAATAAGGAGAGATAAAAGAAGGGAATGTGAGAGTAAAGGAATGATGATGAGAAGTCCAAGGAGGCTTTGTGAGAATAGTTACTAGGTATAGTTAAATAAAAGAAGTGTTTATGAGAGAAAGGAATATAGCTTTATATAGATATATGAAAGAAGAGAAGTGCATTGTGGGATAGGGGCAGAGGAGAGAAGATACATCTATAGATAGATGAAGAGATTGTAATTAAGATGAGATCTTGATGAGATCTGCTATAGGGGTGATGGTAATTAAAATAAGAAGAGAAGGAGGAAACAAGGTTCAAAGATAAAGTTCAAGAACCACAGTGTTTGACTTTAATATAAAATAGAAGAGAAGAGAGATGGAGATTAAATAGAAGAATGATGAAGACAGAAATTAAGAAGTCATGTATGCACGTGTTTGTCTAGATCTCTGGTCACATGTAGTTTTCCAGGATCATGTGCACAGGATCATGTGACTTTGAAAGTGAAGGTTCTAAGGTAGGTGCAATTAGTGCACTAAATTAAAGGTAATGGAAAGTGTTGGTAAATAAGTGTATAGAAGAAAGTTCAAAGTGTCTTGTAGTAAAAGTGTGAAAAGTGTTTGCAAAAGATAATGTTGTAACAGTGGGAGGAATGTAGACATAATTTTGGTACATGAGGACATCAGAGTTGTAGTGCCAATTAGATAGGTGGTTGCAGAAGGAAGAGGGAATATCATTCTTGATAGACTGAAGAAAGTTGAGGATGAGGAGATTGCCTGCTAAGGCAGAGCAGACCTTGTTGTATAGGGCTGCATCAATGATGCAGATAAAGAGGGACAGTGGGAGAAGGGTGATGCCTTGATTGTCAAGGTCAGAGGGGGGTAGAAAGTTGGTGACAGGATAGGGCATCTGGTTCCACAAGGAGTTTCCCCAGGAAATAAATCATTTTGAGATTGAAGTCAGCAAGATCTAAAAGCCATTGGGCTTGGTGATGGTTTAAGTCTTGGATTTTATGGAAATAGGAAAGATTTTTGTGGTTGGTAAAGACCTGGATGGGAAATGGGTCCATGAAGGTAATGTTGCCAAGACTCAGGGGTATAAATTATGGCTAGGAGTTCATGGTTGTAGATGTTGTAATTTCATTCAATGGGAGAGAAGGACTGTGACAGGTAGGAACAGGAGTGCCAATTGCTGTTGACATCAGTCTGTAATAGGACTACTCCTGAGATATATTTCAAGGCATCAGTGGCAATAGCAAACAGGGCAGAAATGTCAGGCATTTGAATGACTGGCCTTGCCAGGAATAGCACTTTAAGAGAATCAAAAGCCTACTGACAGGTGGGGGTCCAGTTTCAAGCAAGATTCTTTTTAGTCAGGTCTATTAGGGATTGAGCAATGGACAAATAGTCCAGGATGAATCTGCAGTAGAAGTTGGCAAAGCCAAGGAAGGATTGTACTTCCTTGACCTTCTGGGGGGTGTGCCAGGTCATGATATCACCAAACTTCACAGGATTCATTACCACTTGTCTGGGATGAACAATCATCACAAGATATTCAACTTCCTTGGTTGCAAAGTTACACTTTTCTAGCTTGAGGTCATGGAGAAGTTCAGACATTTGCTGAAGAACTCACTTGGTTCATTCCTCATGGGTTTTCTTGTCAGGGGAGAATATCAGGAGGTCATCCATATAGATTACCAACCATTCTTCAGGGATCATATCTCTGAAGGAGTTGTTCATGAATCACTGGAAGGTGGCAGGGGAATTGGTAGGGCCAAAAAACATCACAGTGGGTTGAAAAAGGCCTTTATGGGTAATGAAGGCAGCTTTCCATTGGTGACATCCTGACATTGTTGTATCTCCACCTGATGTCAAATTTGGTGAATACTTTTGCATCTTTGACTTTGTCAATGAGGTCAGAGATCAGGGAAAGAGGATATGGTATGTGTGTTCATTGAGGTATCAGTAGTCTTGGCAAGGTCATAGGCCTCCATCCTTCTTTTTGACAAAGAAGAAGGGGGCTGCTCGGGGTGAACTCAAGAGGCAGATCTTTCCACATCTGAGGTTCTGGTCTAGGAAGTCCTCTGTGACCTTTCTCTCATCAGGAGATAAGCCTGAGGGGTAAAGCTTCCTGATCTTTGGAGCAAATGACTCATTAAGGTTGATCTCATAATTGTAGGGTTGAGAGAGAGGGATGTGATCAGTGGCTTCCTTCAAGAAAACTGAGGTGAACTGTGAATATTCTGGAGGAAGTGTAGGCTTCAGTTTGGATTTCTCTGCAGCTATGGTGAGCTTGGTAGCTGAGGTGAGCTTCTTAATAGTGGGAGATCCTAGGGGAATGATGCAGGATCTGCATTGGAGGATTCAGTGGAATACTCTGTTGTTATTGGCACAGGTGAGATAGTCTGATTCTTCCTTCCAATTGTTGTACCTGAAAAGATGGGAGTCACTGAGTGCATTTACATGAACATGCTTTGGAGGAGGTGTGGTCAATTTTTGGTAGAAGGAGTTGTGTCACTGGATGTCTGCTAAGTGGGAGAGAAAAAGGTCTTTTGATTGATCAGTGGATTCATGGATGGTGTTACACTAATGCATAGAATCTAATTGCAGTGCACACTCAAGTATAGTGTAAAAACACTTAAAAGCTTTAGGGGTCTCACTATGACTAATTGAAAGACTAATCACTTGTGGAATGACCAGATTCTAGGCAGTAGATTGTGTAGAACTAGATACAGGACTACTATACAAAGGCAAAGTATTTATACTGGCAGGAACTGTGCACAAACCACTGGACACAGACCATCCGGGCTGAGGGAAAAATGGGGCAGTGCAAGAGAGCTGCCTAGAACAGGGTTAATTGTCTGAATGGAGTAAATCATCCATAAATGTATCATATCCTAAGGTAATGGCCATGAGAGCATAGGCCTCTCATGTATGTGAAGGAAAATGGGCAAGCATGTAATTTGAAGAAAAGAAAGAAGGAAAATCCATAACAGATAGCAAGTGTTACGACCGACGTAACAATGGAACACCAATGCGTAGTTGGAGTTCGTTCCTAGTCTGCTCTGGCACTGAGTCAGACGACGACCAATGTTCTTACATTGATCAACTGAAGATCGCCCTCACAAGAGAGACAATAGTGAAGCGAAGAATAAAGTGCGAGAGCTGGCGAGAGAAGTGAGCCAGTGGTGAACTCCAAGATACACAGTAGATTGTGTAGGTTCAAGTTAAAGAAGCAATACAGGCAGAGCGCGAATATATATACTGCCTGGAGTCAGTTTAGGGCAGGTGAGTCGGAGTCTGAATGTAATGTAAGGGGAGGCACTATCGTGATGATGGGGTAAGGAACACATCACATATAAGAAGCCCGTGATGGAAGGGGGCAGTGTCCTCAGGAGGAAATGGAACATAAATAGGATCAATATGGAATCGGGGCAAACCAGGATGGGAGAAATAGGATCAGAAAGGGGTAGTGTCGGGAGGGAACAGATCAAGGAGGCTGTCCTCAAAGGCAGTGTCAGACACTGCATAGTCTTGCAGGGAAGCAATGATATCATCCCAGAGGGATGACCCGGGGTAGTCCAAAGGAATGGTAGGGGAAAAAGATGGGGGTGTATCACCAACCATAACAGCAAGGGTGTGATTTCAATGGATAGTTGGATTGGCTTCCTTTAGCCAGGATAGCCTGAGGATGACATTATCCTTTCCAAGGTTCATAATGTGGAACAGGACTTTCATGGCTACTCCCTCAATAATAATGAAAAGGGTGGTCAATAGACAGATTACTCCCATCTTGTTGGATGAGTTTCTTAGTGGAAAGGTGGTGTTTTTGAATGAATCCCCAGTTGATGCTGGAGATTCTGGCTCCACTGTTGACAAGGGCAGGGGTATTGATAGCTTTCATCATGTGTGAGGATACAATGAGCTGGATGGGAATTTTCATAGAAGTGGTAGATTATACAGTTACAGGGGCACATGTTACAGAAGGGAAGACTTGTATTGAAGGGGTCTTTCCAGTCAAAAATCCTTGGTAAAAGAAACTCAAGCTATGGTTGGCTTTTCATTCTCATCATCATTGATTTCTTCTAAGGTGGGAATCTCTTCTTTGACCACAGTCTTTACTCTCTTCTGGGGGGTTAGCCATTATGGATATGAATAATATCCCTACCACCATCAATGAATGGTACAAGAAAGCCATTCACTTCCAAACCCAACTTGACTACACAACCAAAATATCAAAGAGAAATCACCAACCTGGTTGACAGACCTACCTGTCCTTCTCCCCTTCCTCCACCCCTGCCAAGACCTGCAACCCTAATACTATGGACATCAACATTGTCCATATAGGGAAACTCCTAACAAATATAGTTATCATAATCATAAGTTTATTCATTAAAGGATTCTTCTCATATTTTTTCTGATTCTTTTATGATTTTATTGTAGAAGAAGGAAGAAAGTTTGACATTGTTAATAAATAGAGAAGGTAAAAGGACAGTAACATTCTGGTTGTGATCCTGTATGGCATCACCATGGTCTGGTCAGCAAGATAGGGCATGTGCATGACCATTTGATGTACCAGGTTTGTAGACAAAGATATAATTGAACTCTTGTAGGAGTGCATTGTTATGATATACAATATTTTCAAACTTTTTAACTTAGCATATTCACACACTTACTTTACATCTTTCAGACTTCAAAATCATGTGATGTGCACATGACCTATGGTCTAGACCAACATGCTGCACACATGCCTTATTAATTTCCATTCTTACTTTCTCATCATCATTTCTCTTCTCTCACGAACTCTTCTTTCATTTATTCATATGTAGTATTCACTCCCATGGACCCTATGGTCCATGCACACTCCTGTAAACCTATATAAGCTAGCTGTAGTCGACTGGACCCCCCAGTCTAATCCATTTGTACCTTGTGGCCTATGTCTCTGCAAGTGTATTAAGGAAGACACCTTCATCTCATCTCTTTAATCTCCTCTACTCTTTGTCTTGTGGTTTGGTGTAGCCCACATCAAGTCCCTGCCAGTGTTTGCTCAAGACTACTCACAACATGCATGCCATCAGGCTTGGCAACCAGATGAGGTCTGGGATTTCTTCCGGTATTTGAGATTCTTGTGATCTGTCCAGATCTCAAAACCTTCCCCACCAATTAGATAGTGTCACCATTCTTCTAAGGCCTGAATGACTGCCAAGAGTTCTTTGTCATAAACAAGGTAATTGTGTTCTGCACTGTCAAAGGAGTGGAAAATGAAGGTGCAGGGTCTCCAGAGACCATCATTGCATTTAACCAAAAGCACTGCCCCTGTGGCAATATCTGATGTGTCTGTTTTGAAATGCATTTCCTTATCTCTATCAGGATATGTCAATAAGGGTGATGCCTTGAATTTGGCTTTCAAGGCATCAAAAGCAATTTGGTGCTTTGGTTCCCATTTGAATAGAACATCCTTTTTTGTGAGATTGTTCAATGGGTGTGTAATGTCCACAAAGCCTTCAATAAATCATTGATAATAATTGCAAAGTCCAAGAAAGCCCTGCAGTTGTTTGAGGCATGTGGGAACTGGCCAATCTAGTACCCCTGACACCCTCTTTTCCTACATTTCTACTCCCTCTTTAGATACTACCATATCCAAAAAGTCCACTTTGTCCTTTGAGAAGCTACATTTTTCTGGTTTTACATAAAGATCATTTTGATGCAACTATGAGAGCACCTCCTTTACTATTGCTTTGTGCTCCTCATGTGTTTTGCCTTTGTTGAATATCATATGTACAGTCATCAATATAAATAACAAGTACAGCATACATGTCATTAAATATGTCATTCATCATTTGCTGGAAGGTGGAAGGTGAGTTAGTCATCCTGAAATACATAACAATTGGTTCATAAGCACCTTGTTACCTTCCTCACTGTAATTTAAATGTTGTTGTAACCCCATTGAAGATCAAGGGCTGTAAACATGTCAGCACCCTTAAGGCAATCGATCAATGTCAAAATAAGAGGTAAAGGATAGGCATTCTTAATAGTGCCTTCATTTAAATAATGGTAGTCCATAACCAGTCTCTTTTTTCCATCTTTTTTGGGTATAATGAAAACAGGTGCTGTTTGGGGGGACTTCAATGGGCAAATGTAGCCCTTTTTGAGTTCTTTCCCAATGAATGCACATACTTTGTCCATTTCCACATCCAATAAAGGAATTACTCTACCCTTTTTGGGAGTGAAGTCTGCTTTCAGATTGATCATGTGATTCCAGGGTTTTCATTCCAGCATTCTTTTAGATTTGTTCTTGGAAAATATGTCAAGGAAGTCATGGTATGTTTTGGGCACTTTTTCCTTGAGTCCTTCTATACTACAATTATAAATAAGTTTGATAGGTTCATTAAAAGGTCCATCACCCATTGTTACAACATGATCTTTACACAGACTATTTTCACACTTTTTGCTACAGACACTTCATATACTTATTTACTGAACACTTTCCTCCATCTTTAACTTAGTGCATTACCTGTGCCTATCTTAGAACCCTTCACTTTCGAAGTCACATGATCAACATGCATGTGATCCTGGGAATCAACACATGACCAGAGATCTAGACAAACACATGCACACATGCCTTCTTAATTTCCATCTTCATCATTCTTCTAATTTTAATCTCCACCCTTCTCCTCTTCCATTCTATTAAAGTTGAATGCTGCAGTCCTCAAACTTTATCTTAAACTATATCTTCTTCTCTTCTCTTCTTATTTCAATTACTGTCACCCCTATAGCAGATCTCATCAAGATCTCATCTTAATTACAATCTCTTCATTTATCTATAGATGCATCTTCTCTCCTCCGCCCCTATCCCACAATGCACTTCTGTTCTTTCATATATCTATATAAAGTTATATTCCTTTCTCTCATGAACACTTCTCTTATTTTAACTATACCTAGTAATCATTCTCACAAAGCCTCCTCGGACTTCCCATCATCATTCCTTCACTCCCACACTCCCTTCTTTCATCTCTCCTTATTTAGAAGTAGTTCCCATGGACCCTTATGGTCCATGCACCTTCCTGTAACTTATAAGTAGTTGCAGTTGACTGAGGTACCCTCAGTCTAATCCATTTGTCTCTTGTGGCCTACATCCCTGCAAGGTGATTAAGGAAGGCTGTTATACTTTCATTCCCCTTTGGTTCCTATGGTTATAGAAGAAGATAGGTAGGTTCAAGACATTGACTCTGATCTGGTCATCAAGTCTTTTTGCCTCTGACATTGTCCCCTTTCTCCCAATGGACTTGTGACCCACATCCTTGCAAGTATCCTGAAGACCTCCAACTTCCTACTCACCTATCAACTTCTCTTCACTTTATCTATATCATCTAGCTTCATCATTATCCTCTTGCTTCATTCTTATTTGCTGTGGGTATCTTTGGTTTGATGTAGCCTTGTAGAGTCCTGCCAGTGTTCACTCAAGACCATCTCACAACACCCATAATATGACAGTAGGGTGTGCAATGGGGAAAAGAAATAGTTTCAGATACCCAGTCTATAATAGAATTATGCCATGCCAACCAATCATAATCAACAATGAGGTGGTGGGTTCCTAGTTTAGAAATGTAGGCTTCTAGGACCTCATAGTGGCTGGCAATTTCAATAATTAAAGTAATGGTGTGGGTTACTTGGCCTATTGCTCCATTAGAGCCATCAGCATTTTTCACCAAAATAGGGTTAGCAATACAATGTGTAGGGATACCATGAGATAAAACATAGTCCTTGTCAATAAAAGTGTGAGATGTACCTGAATCTAGAAGGGACTTAAACAATCAAGATTGCCAACTTCCACCTTCATAATTCAGTACATGTGTCTCAAGTGACATTTTGCCACCAAATGACAATGTGCTTGCATGAATAAAAATAGAATTGGGAGTCATGAGGGATTTATAATTAGGAGAATTTCTTACTTGGCAAACAAGGGAATTAAGCACACTTTGTTTTGATTCTGGCACCATGCTCAATTGAGTTGCCCTTTCAGAATAAGGAAATATATTGCCAAGCAGATCATCCATGGTACATATGTACAGGGAAATCAGACTCATGGCAGTCCACAAGATTGGTAGATATATTATAGGAGGAAAGAGAAATGGAGGGAGAAATATTGTCCAGTCTATGAACACCATCTTCATTCACAGACTTATTTAATTTAAAGAAGAGGCTACCTTCTGCCTGGCTTCTACCTTAAATTCGTCTTAGTAAAAGGCTTCAGCTTCTGCCAAATAGAAGGACAGTGTTGCCACTTGTTGAGCAACAACCAGGGGAGCAGAGTGGATTGGAGTGGATGTAGGAGGGGGTGGGAGCAGGTGACCAAATTGGTGCTGGGCATGCTACACAGGCAGCTGGTAAGGTGCAGCAGGCACATATGCACCTGTTGTTGAACTAGCACATGTATTGGCTAGAGTTATGCAAAGTGTACTTACCTGCTGACTAAGCAAGGTAATGGTGAATGTAGTGATTGGGGATCAAGAAGTGATTAGAACTCAGCTCAGCTGAGTTTGTACTTAAGTACAGTGAACATGTGAACTATTATATGAGTATGAAATATACTACTCCTATCGTTCAACACTCCCCCTGGTCTAACATACTGTAGTATTGTAAGACCCAAGCAAAAAATCAATCGGGCAATCCAGAAGGAAAGGTGAGATTATGAAACTCCAAACCAAGCTGTGGGTGAAATTTCTCGAACTTGACATGCCCAAGGTTCTTGGTGAACATATCTGCTGGATTGTCATCTCTAGGGATATAAAACAATTCAACCTGCTTGAAAGTCAGCACTGCATCACGTACATAGTGCTACTTGATGGGGATGTGTTTGGATCATTTCTCAGTGACTGGGTTTTCTGCAATGAAGAGAGAACCTTGATTGTCGCCGCAGATGGGAATAGGATTTAGATTGTGCCTGATTTCCTCAAGCATTTGCTTTATCCAGATGACTTGGCGAGAACAATTGCTCAAAGCCATATACTCTGCTTCTGTAGAAGACAGTGCAGTAGTCTTTTGTAGATGGGAATTCCAAAGGAAAACCCCATTTGCAAGCTTAAGGTAAAAACCTGTCTGCAAGTGACCGGTAATTTTATCCTGACCCCAGTCTGAGTCAGTGCAGGCAATCAAGCCTTTGCCAGATGTTCCATCATAAATCAGAGAGTAATCTGATGTGCCAAGTAAATATCAGCAGATGTAAAGGGCCTTTTCAAGGTGATCCTTTGATGGATTGGCTGATTGGCAGGCCAGCTGAGTGACAGCATAGGCAATATCAGGCCTAGTCCCAATCATGAGATATAACAATGATCCAATGACTGTTTGAAAATGAGTCCTGAGTTCTGGATTCACCAGTAGTTCATTCTTCTCTGGGTAATATCCCTGAGGTAGAGGAGTCCAAGCAGGCTTTGCGTTGATCATTCCGCAGTGCTCAAGGACTTTGTCAAGATAATTCCACTGGTCAATATATATGTGGTGACCTTCTCGACGTATGTTCATTTGGAGGAATTTGCATGGTTTCCCAAGATCTCAACATTCCCACTTTTTCATAAAAGCAGCCTTAAGTTTTTCAACTAGGCTCTTGCTGGGTCCACAGAATAATGCGTCGTCGACATAGATTATAGCAAGTACTATTTCATTTCCTTGCTTGTACACAAAGAGACCGGCATCTGTTCGAAGCCGTTGAAATCCAAGTTCCTTCATGGATTTGTCTAGTGCGCGCCACCAGGTAATACCAGCTTGCTTTAATCTGTAGATCACATGTAGAAGTCTTAGTGCTTTATTGCCTTTGAGTATAGGTGGCAAGAAACCTTCAGGAAACTCCATGTAGAGTTCCTCTTCTAGGACACCGTAGAGATAAGCAGATCAGACATCAAGCCCAGATATATGCCAATTTCCTAGGGCTGCTAGAGCTAGCATACATCGCACAGTTTCAAATCTGACAACCGGCAAGAATATTTGATCATAGTCTAGACCTTCCACTTGGGAGAAGCCTTTAGCGACTAGACAGGCTTTTTTACAGCCATCAGATTTCACATTGAAAACCCATCAATTCTTTATGACCTTTTGGCCAATGGGGCAATCAACAACTTCCCATACCTTGCGTTCTTTGAGCATCTGTAGCTCAGTTTCGCAGGCCTTCCGCCAGAGTTTTTGTTCCTCTGCAGGTAATTTGTTAATGTCCTTGAAGGACCATTCCCGATAATTGGGAGAATTAGATGATTCTGCAAAAGGGATAGCTCATTGACACAAGAAGGAAACTAAAGTGTCTCCCCCTTCACTGGTTAGGCGTTCAACATCCTGCTCACTAGGAGTAGGGGAAGGTGGTAAGCCGCCAGGGACATTCAGAATGTCAGATGTCTGAGAGCCAGAGGATTCACCAATCAATTGTTCCCAAGATGAGTCCTTTTCAATGTCCTTTACTTCTTTGAGAGGATGACGTTTGTCACCATAAATGTTATCAGGACGAACAGGAACTTTTCGGGTTTGTTCAGATCATCACAAAGGTGGAGGACCGATAGGAGGTGGGTGTGGAGCCCTGGGAGGAGTCTGGGGAGCTGGAGGTGGTATAGGATTCCGTTCGGGTGAAGGCTGCCTTTGAGGTTCAGGAAGAGGTCCAAGAACTGGATCAGGCTTCTGGACAACTGTGGGTTCCAGTTCAGAATTGTCAGAGTCAGAGTCATTAGAGTGGTTGGAATGACCATCAGTGTGTTGATGAGGTTTCCTAGGTGGGTGACTGACTGGCTTGTGAGGGTGAGCACCGGAACACTTTGGAAATAGGTTCTCATCAAAGATGGCATAGGCAGATTTATGGATAGAGCCATTAGGGCGCATGAAGACATAATTAGTGTTGTTTTCTGCAGTAACTCCTAAATATACCATCAGCTGCGATTTGGGTTGCAGTTTACCCTTGCGTGTCTCATCAGGAGTGTGCACATAGGCACCACATCTGAAAACTCGTAAATGGGAGACAGATGGTTTCTCCCCCTGAAGTAATTCATGGGGGGTCTTCCATTGAAGGTGGTTCATGGGAGTCCTGTTATAGATATGAGTTGTATGACAAAGTGCAAACTCCCAGTAGGAATTGGGTGGGCAAGCGTGAAGACGCATCGCCTGAGCCTTGTCCATTAAGATGCGAATTAATTGCTCAGCACAACCATTTTGTTGGTGTGTGTAAGGTGCAGATTGATGTATATGAATACCATTATCACAGAGGTACTCTTCAAAAGCCTTTGAGGTGAACTCTCCACCAGAGTCAGATTTAAAACCTTTAATATTGGCGTTGAACTGGGTGTGGATATAGGAGAAGAATTGTTTGGTTACATGAAGTGCTTGGTCTTTTGACTGTAAACAGTGAACCCATGCCATAGAAGTATAGTCGTCATAATAGACAATGGCATATTTGTACTTATGGTATGATTCCACCTCAAATGATTTGAGATCTGAATGTATCAGCTTAAATGGTGTGGTAGCTCTGCACTCAGTATGAGGGAATGACCTGTTGGGTTGTTTGCCTAATTGGCAACCAGTACAAATCTTCTCTTTCTTAGGTATCTCCACATCAGGGAAGTCCTTTAGATGTTTTCGTGTGGCTTTTATAACGTCCTTGGAAGGATGTCCTAAGCGGCGATGAAGGAGTTCATAATCCACAAAGGCCATAGACGTAGTCTTTGCATGTGGTTTGACAGTGGGGGCACGCATCCAGAACATGGTATCTGCTCCATGCGAATGGAAGGAAAGTGTAGTGCATTTAGAGCACTTGTCATAGAATTCAAATAGTCCAGGGGAAACCTGAACTGTAAGACATTGATCACAAAGTAGAACGCCCATAGAAATGAGTTTGATGTCTGTGGAGGGCATATAGATTACAGGCGATAATCACACATGTAAACCTTTGAAGTCAATAATGACTGTGCCTTCTCCTAAAATAGGAGCTTTGCCATTCACAGTAAACAAGAAGCGTGGTTCCTTGAACTCATGATATTCAATGAAATCACTCATTTGATAAGTGAAATGACATGAGGCACCTGAGTCGAGTAGCCACATGCCTGAAGGTGGGCGATGGTGATCATGGTGGTGTTCACATTCTTTGCCTTTATCAGAGACTTTCTTACAGTCATCACAGAATGTGGAGGGCAAAGTATGTAGGTAGTATTGTCCGATCACCACCTACTACAGACAACAATGTACTGTATATAATATGTTTTTCTGTGGTGAAGAAAGTTGTGCATCAGCATCTGAGTGGTGTGAGAGGGACTGAAATACTGACCAAGATTCCTCGCCCCAGATCTCGTTGAGATCATCCTCATCTCAGGATTCAGCTGGGGGGCCCATGAAGGCACCAGAGGACAAGCCGACAACGATATCATCATCATCTTCTTGTGTCACAAAAAATTGCAAGAAGGCAGATGGGGAGGTGGCACGGGCACCAAGCTGGTTGGTGAGGGTGAGAGAGGAAGGGCCACCTGGAGAGAGTCCAAGGTTGAGAGCAGGATGCGCATCCGCATCATCAACAACGGGAGAGAAAGGATATGATTGAGGAGGGGAAAGCAGAGGCTCCTCAGCGACGTTCTCATCAAAAACAAAAAACTGATCCAGGTAGTCATCCTGGTAATCCTCATCTAGTGACACCATATCTTCCTCAATCTCCATGAGCGCATCATGCACATCAATGGAGACTTCCTCAAGCTGCTCTGAAAGAGGGCAAGGATTGGGGGGGATGCCTCCGGACCAGTCAATATGGTGGTTGGCCACAGGGTTGAGGGTGTGAAGGGTTTCGCTGGTGGGCATAATACCCAGTCAGTGCACCAGAGAGATGGCATTCTTTGTGTGAGGAAAGGCAGGTTCCCCATAATGGGTAGAACCCTGCATATGTGCCAAAGCATGCGGATCCGGAATGGGAGATGTGAAAGTAAATGGTCCACTGGGGACCGAGACAGGAGCTGTGAAGACAAAGGAGGTGGTGGGAGTGGTGTCAGAGGTGGTAGTGTGGCACACTTGCTTGCACTGCTCTTGCTTCTCCTGCCCAGCTTTGGATCGTTGTCCTTGACGATGGTGCTTCTTCTCCTTGTTGTTGTCCTTGGATGAGGATGAGCCAGCCAGACCTTGCTGCTGCTGCTGGAAACTGGGGTCTCCCCCTTTTCGCTTGACAGCAGAGATCTTGTTGGCCTGAGGTGCAGCAGGCTTGTGGCGGTTGGCCTGTTGTTGCCAGGTGGTGGTTAAAATCTCCTTGAGCTCGGTGAGGGATGGGACCTCAGATGTGCTGGCGGTGCCAGTGGAGATAGACTTCTGGTTCATTATTTGCAAGATGATGTCAGTGTACCTCGGCATTTTTGACAGAGTAATCATGCTCTGGACCTTGTCTGAGATGGGGTACCCCAGGTCTTTGAGACGTGCAAATTGCGCATTCAACTTAGCGAAGGAGGGAGCTGGGTGGTTGCCATCAGGGATGACAGTGTTCATCATGGTTTTGAATTCATGGAAGGCGTTGGCAATGGTGGGCTTAGAGTAAGCAGCCTCAATCTCGTTCCAGAGGAGGTCAGCGTAATGTTGAGAGATAAACTTGGCCGTGATGTGCAGCTCCATCTTGAGATGAATAGCCCCAAGGGCCTTGTCGTTGTTGTCCTCCCATGCATGTATTTCTGTGGTGTGGTCCATCGTAATGTTGCCATTGGCATCAATGACATGGTTAGGCTGGGTGTGACGGAGGATGGTCCAGAGACCCTGAGACCAGAGGTAAGACTCCATGTCTATAGCCCAACATTTGTAGTTGGTGCCGTTGAGGTGGGGAAGGTCTTTGAGGGTAGAAGACATGGTTTTCTGTGGATGAAGGGACGTCAGTACTGTCCTAAATTGATGAATGAATCAAAGAAAAAGGTGGTGAATGAGTCGCACATTCCTGAACGTTTCAATCTGACAGTTTCCCCTTAGGATATGGGCGATATTTTAACACCTTGAGCATAAGTATTTGGAATACTTACACAGGCGGTCTGATGTAAAACACACAAGACATGTCCTACGTTCTGTCTAGCTCTGTATAAGGACACAAAAGCAGACGTGTCAGGTTCAGCATGAAAATGCACAGAACCAACTGGAAAACTGCTGTGCATTTAAGCACAAGCGGGGCTTATAACCTGTTGAACTAGTGCATGTATTGGCTAGAGTTATGCAAAGCATACTTACCTGCTGACTAAGTGAGGTAATGGTGAACGTAGTGATTGGGGATCAAGAAGTGATTAGAACTCAGCTCAGCTGAGTTTGTACTTAAGTACAGTGAACATGTGAACAATTATATGAGTATGGTAAATACTACTCCTGTCGTTCAACACCTGTCTCATAATTTCAAAAGTACTGCTGCCATACCTGTGGCAGATGTGGGGCTCATTTGTTTGGGTTCTGTGAGCAATCAGGCCAAATATGGCCAACCTTGTTGCATCTGTAGCAAGTATAGATACCAGGCTGAGATGATTGCACTTGCTGTGCATCTATTTCCATCAGGGCTCCTTTACCTGGCTGCATACTGGTGGAAGTGAAACAGGGATGGTTACCTGGAGGAGGTCATTGGGGAGGTTGATAATATTGTTGGCTGTATGGCCACAGAGATCCATGAAGTGGAGGATGATATTGATAAGAAGAGGCAGGGGCATGCATTGGTGGTCCTCTTTTGACCACAATTTATTCAAAGTTTCTATCAATTTCTCAGTAGTTGTTGCATAGGTCTTTGGAGGAGTCGACTTTCTTGCCCATCATCTTTGCTTGATAATAGATGTGGTAATCAACTGCCTTTTTTAGAAGCTATATGACATGGCCCCATTCTATCTGTGCTTCTTTAGTCAGGACAGTGAACTCCTGAATGAACAAATCTATGGGCCTACTGCCCTGCCTCAAGGCTTGTAGCTTCCTTGAGCTTTTGTGGGCTAGTACCTCAATTTGAAAGTACTCCTTTATCTCCATTTGGAGATCAGCCCACTTTGGCCAAGCTGTTACACCTCTTGTTTGTCTGGGGATGACCATTCCTGCAGGCAACAAATGTCCTCTTCTTTTTCCTCTAAATATTTTTCCAGAGTTATCTGGGCAAATCCTTCAGCCTTTTTCTCAAATTGAGACAGGACTGCAACTGTGCAGATGCAGTTGTCCTTCCAATCCTGTGCCTCAACCCAAAGGTGAAGCTTGATCCACCAGGCTCTGAACTTGGATCTGTTACCATCTCAAATCCCAGGGTCAATAATCTTTTTGAAAATGTTGGATCATTCCTTGCTCAATGTCAACTGATCCAAATGGTTGACAAGGTCATTGATATCTACTTGGTTCAACATTTTTTAGTAAGAGGAGGGGGGACAATGATGCTAGAGAAGGAAAGAGTCAGTGAAAAAGTTGTTGTGCTGTTGGTTTCTTTGTAGTTGAATGTATCTTATCAGGTTGTGCTGTACCTGAGAGGTGGAGTTGAAATAGGAGAAAGTGACTTGTTGAAGGGGAAAATTTGTGAGGGCCAATGTAGTTCATACCAGTGCAGTGTTCTGGATTCCTCTAGTTCTTGTACAAGCCAGCTTGAATCCTTACTGCTCAGTATCTTTCAACCAAGCTCAAGGGATGTGGCAACAAGAAGATCTGAGAAAGTATTTCTTCAACTGGAGGCAATATCTTTTTCTCCATAAAGTCTTGTAATAGATTCTCTGGGGTCTGCAAAGCCCAGGAACAAAGCAACACATAAACCAAGGGGTCCAGAGAGTCCTGTCTTCTTCAGCAAAGTAAAAATGTCAAGAGAAGTATGAACTGATGCTCTACCTCCTCAATCACTCGAGGGACTAACAAGATGATATAGGCTCAGCTACAGGCAGCATGACAGCTGTGATTCCTGTATTGCCCTTCGCAAACAAGGTATGACCCCTGTGTGGCTATCACCTCAAAGGAGGGACTGAGAAGATTCTAATTTATCAAGACAAAAGCTTGGAGTATTGCCCCACATTCTAAAGGTGTGAGCATAAAGAAGAAGGAAACTCATAAGTGTTACAACTGACGTAACAATGGAACACCAATGCATAGTTGGAGTTCGTACTAGTCTGTTCTGGCTTGAGACAGACAATGACCAATGCCCTAGGTTGGTCGACCAAAGATCACTCTCACAAGAGTGATGATAGCGAAGCGAAAGATGAAGCAAGAGAGCTGGCAAGAGAAGTGAGCCAGTGGTGAACTCCAAAATACATGGTAGATTGTGTAGGTTCAAGTTAAAGAAGGGATACAAGCAGTGCACAAATATATATACTGCCTAGAGTCATTTAGGGCAGGTGAGTCAGAGTTGGAAAATAGCATAAGGGGAGGCACTATCATATGTATGAGGTAAGAAATGTGTCACATATAAAAGGCACATGATGGAAGGGGGCAGTGTCCTCGGGAGGAAATGGAAAGGAAATGGGTCAATATGGATCAGGACAAACCGGAGTGAGATAAATAGGATCAAAAGGGGGTGGTGTCAGGAGGGAATGGATCAGAGAGGCTGTCCTCAAATGCAGTGTTGGACACCACATATTCCTGTATGGAAGTGATAATGTCATCCCAGAGGGATGACCTGGGGTAGTCCATGGGTAGAATGGGGGAAAATGAAGGGGGGGTATCATCACTTGTAACATTACCCTCCACGTACATCTGAAGTTCCATCTCAGACAATTCCTCAGTCTTGATCTCCTTTGTTCTCCTTGTAGTTGGTGATGTCCCAGTCGATGGCTGAGAGGTCATGGAGGGGGCATTGTTCTGTGAGATGTCCAAGCTCGTCACAGTAATTGCAACATCGGTGAGGGCAATCAGCCTGCTTGTGTCCTGGGGCAAGGACTCGGCAGAAAGGGCATCTGTAGCGGGGGCAATAGGGGCAATAGTGTCCAAAGGAGCTACAGTGGTAGCAGCAAGTAGGGACCATGGGTGGGTTATGCATGGTGAAGGAGGAAGCGCGAGGAAGGGGACCCAGCTGGGGTGGGTGACAATGCTGGTTGGCTGTAGCTGCTCGACCAGGATCGAGTCGAGTGGGGGACGAGTTTCCCCCAGGTCTGTTGAGAAGGTTGCTGGGACCAATCTCAACAGCTGCTGATATGTCTCCCAAAGTGGGGGAAAGGTTATTGGCTGTCTGGGAAGGCGGTCCAGTAGAGACAAGGACTCTACAGCGATGCCATCTAAGGGGGTGAGGGGACCTTGGGTCTGTGGGAGGGGTAATGGGTATGGGGGTGGCGGGGCAAGTGGGAACAACGGTGGACTCAGAGAAGGGGTCATTGTTGCTGGGGTCAATGAGGGTTCTGATGTCAACTTGGCTTCTAAGCTTGAGATGAGGTCGTTGAGGGCCCTGGCTTCTTCCAACATCGCAGGGAGAGGAGGATGGGAGGAGTGAGCTGTTCCGTCAAAGATGTCAGCATTGGGAGGAAGGGTGTCATATCCTGGAAATCCAGTTAAGTCCAACCCCGGTCCTCCGGACCAACTCCGCTTTTTGTACCTACAAACTCCGGTGTGTTCTCATTCGAGACGCAACCTCTGACCCCCGGACCTTGTCCATACTTACGACCCTACTTACATACATCTTCCATTACCTCCATTCCTCCGCATTAGTATTAGTTCC
>JBBPQN010000235.1:0-20321 GCA_038092575.1 Boletus subluridellus | reverse complement strand
CTCGATCGTTTCCAGGCCGGCGTCTGGAAAGCCCCACTCGACGGACTCGATGCCGCCGACACCGTCCCCTGGGAACGTCTCCCGTCCGTCAACGACCACTCGGACGCTGTGCCTGCGTTGAGAAGCTTCCATGCCTCTGTCCTCGCTGGGGTAAGCATCCCCATCCCTTATCGCTCCCCGGCGCTCATACGTGGCTAGGGAAAATTGTATATCCATGCAGGGTGTCCCGCATCGGGCCGACTTGCCGAGTTGCACGCCTACGATCTCGCTACCCACACCTGGCACAAGCTCGCAGACGCTCCCACCGAGCCCCGTGGAGGCACCGCCATCGCCGCCGTCTCCCTCCCCCCTACATCCGAGCCCGTCCTCATCCGTTTCGGAGGTCGGTCTTCTATCCCCCTCCAAGTTCCCCCATACTCACGAACCAACAGGTTTCGCAGGCGTCGAACTCCCACAGGTAAAAGAGGGCACCCCTCCCCCGCTCGACATCTACACGCCTACCACAGACACCTGGTCGACCGTTTACCCTGCCCCCGATCCCGAACACGGGTTCCCAGGTCCCCGATCCGTACACGGTCTCGTCCCCTTCACCACGACCACACGCATCAACACATCTGGCGCTGTCCCTGTCGCGCTTCTCTACCACGGTGAAAGGGACCCCTCATCCCTCGGTCACGCCGGCGCCGGCGCCTTTTGGGACGACGCCTGGTTACTCTTTGCCGCCTCTTCGCCATCGACCTTGCAGTGGAAGAAGCTGCGCGTCAACGGTACGTACCGTAAGGCGGTTCATCGAAACCCGAGCGCTGATCCGCAACGTTCACCCAACATAGGCGACGCTACACCCGAACCTAGAGGCTGGTTCGCCCCTGCATCGTACGTGAGCGGGGGGAAAACCCGGATCGTACTCACCGGCGGACTTCTTTCGTCCAACGAACGGAGCGATCAAGTGTGGGTCGGAGACGTCGAGCTCTGAGGGTTTCGTCTTGTCCGACTGTGTCATGATGCTAGGACAAGAATAAGGATACGGATCTGGACTTAGGATGCACCGTGCAGATACAGACGGAAATGCATACACACAATATTGTACTAGTAGTGTACACAAAGGAGACACAAAGAGATCAACTACCAACTACGAGCCGGACGCACCCCGAAGCTCTTCTATTTCCGCCTTGAGCATGCCCAATTTATGCATCGCCCCTTCCAACTCTGCCTCGGCCTTTTTCACCTGCACCTTTGACGACAAGACGCTCGCTTCAACTTGACGAATGGTCCGTGTAAACTCCTCCAACTGCTTCCTGTCAACGGCAACGCGCTCGGCGTTGGTCGACTCGGATGCCTTGTGCCGTTTACCCCTTGTCCTCTGGGTGACCTCCTCATCTCCAGATGACTCGGTCTCAGGGGATGAGGATGATGGCTGCCTGCGAACAGCATGGACTTTTATACACCGCATGGGTACGGTGCAACAGCATCAGAACCAACCGACCAACTCACCCGGGGCTCTCCTCTGTTGTCCCGCCACCTTTCGGTTTGCCCGCCCTCGTGACGACTTTTCGCACTTGGTCTTGAGCTGCTCGCACAACTTGCACATCCGCCCTGGGACACCGCGGCACGCGATTCCCCGATCTGTACACTTGGTGCATGGGTCTGGGTGGGTGATCAGTGGCAGTGGGTCCTTGGCGTTGGCGTTGGCGTTGGACGGCGCGCCCCTGCCAGTGTGTTGCTCTTCCCCCGAGTCCGAGTCCGAGTCCGAGTCATCGACGTCCGATCGAGATCGCTGTCCACATCACGTTCATTAACAGATGATCGGATGTTATCCAGAGATGGACGTCGACCTGCCTTTTGTCGACCTGGTACTACCGATTTGGCCGTGGACGAGGATGTCGACGATGGTTGGGCTGCACGTGGCGCCGGATCACGCGCGTGCTTGCTCGCTTCGACGGCCCGTTTCACGGCCACGTTTTCCTTGTCGACTCGGACGGGCTGCATGAGCACGAACACTTCACTGAGCCGCGTAGACATGGTGGAGATGGTAAGAGGACGTATGTAGACAACCGAGCCGAACACGAACCGCTACTTATCCGAGGTCATCGCATGGATAAAAGGTCGAGTCACGAGTGGCGTCCCTGAAAATGGCCGGTTTGGGTGGTCCCATTGTTTCGTCCACACTCGACATACAATTCCAGGAACCAGACATTCATATCGACGACCGCTGTACGTGATTCGTGGAGCCATGACTCGGATCAGCTCTTTGATATGCTCCTGGACCGGTACCCCGAGTGACTGGATGTACCAAGCGTGCGGTCTCCCGGTGCGCCGGCGTCACGAGCACGCGAATGGCAATGGGTACACGACGGCACACGGCGGCTTCAAGTTTGCCAATGCGATTGAGGGTGCTTTTTCTTGCCTGTCTGGTCCGGGTCATTCCTGCCAGTGGTAGATCCCAACCACATTAGTATGTACTGATCCAAGTCCAGGTTCAGGCTGAGAGAACGTGGATGTCGATCACCATGGCGATTGTCACGACTTGGAGTACGGACGACAGCGGCCCTGGTGAACACAGACCTGCAGATGCGCGTGAAGTTCTGAGCGGTCGGGTCCGGATCCCTCGAGGCTATCTTCACACCCTCGTTGCTACCCCCATCCCCCTCGCATCCCTCGCGCAACTCAGTTGGGGACGCTAGTACTTTGGCGTCCAACATATGGCCACGTTTACATCAACCTCGCCTCTGTGCTGGGCATACTCGCCGACGGAGGAGACATACTATCTCGGGTGGCGCGTCAAGGGACGACGAGATGCGCGTCAAATATCGCATCGTGCGGTTTGGGCCGGGATGGCATAGGGATGGGGGTAGAAACACCGCGGTCCTCGGAGACGCGCAAGCAACACCCACTGACAAGGTTCGACACGATACGTAACATGCAGGAAAAACCGCGACACTGGCAGAACTCGGTAGTAGAGTCTCTCTCGATCCCGTGCTCCGAGTCGACACTAGGACCGAAAATAATCGGACATGTCGTCACAACGAACGTCCCTCCCCTCCCTCGCCATGTTCATGTTCATGTCCATCTCTGCTCCTTTCATGCACCCGCAAACTAACCCCACTCCCCTTCGGACAGCGTCCCAACAGTCGACTTTCACATCCCGACCCAAGGTCTGGTCGTCAATGCCTCTGGATGTGACTTTGTCGTGTATGACCTGAAATCAGCCACACGGCGCTACGTCCTCGAGGGCTACACCCACCGCCTGACCGCGTGTGTGTTTTCACCCGACGGTCGACGGCTGGTGACCGTCCTGATCGAGGAGGGCGTGGTCGGGGGGTGGAAGGTTGGCGCGGGCTTGGCGAGCGCGCTGTTGCATCCTGCGCTGAGTGCAGACTCGGACTTCTTCTTCGGCTCACCAGGATTTGATTGTCTTCCGATGACGGCTCTATCTTGGTGATTTGCTTACCTCGACCCAACTCATCTCCCTCGTGGCCCTTTGTTGCTCACATTCATGGGTACATCGCTTGCATGACCTGCATGCTCTCCCCGGGGTCGTACACACAGCTGTTGCTCAGAACCCGTCAACATTGTCGAACAACGCCTGGTGATGGTGATGGTGTCCGTTTCCACGAGTTCTAGTCACAAAATACCGAAACAGGGCGGTATCACCTCTCGGAATTCAATTCTTCGTGGAAATCTCACCTGCGGAGCTGACGAGTAGTGCACTATTTCTTTCTCCGGAGGATGCAGTACATCACCAGCTCTCGCAAGCACTGGCTGTAAGACCTGGTCCCTGGTCTACATCACAGCATGGAGAAATGGAGTGCCTAAATGACCTGGAAAGAGCTGAGGTTATGGATGCAAAGTCCCTGCAGACCAACTTGGGAAAGTCAAAAAAAAACATATGGGTTACCGGAGTATGGGTTATAAGGGGCCAAGGCTTTGTGCAAGCCATTTCGCGGATAATAATATTGTCATGGTATCCTTGACAGTTCATTTCCACTAGGGGTGTCGCCTTCGTATGTATGATCAGAACGGCTGTCTTCTGATATCAAAGTTTTAGGTCTGGTTTGGGGAGATTAGGGTGTCGCCGGTGCAAGCATCGCTATACATCACACGTGCAAAAAAAGGGTCTTTGTTTCATACAATCATTGCAAACATATTGCATACACAACCGTACCGCGGGCGCAGAACGTACAAAAAAAGGAGAAAGAAAGGGAGCGAAAGAGAAAGAGCAGCGCCGTTTTCACCGGTTCTAGAGGAAAAAAATAAGGTGCACGCGCGTGAGGAGGGTCAAAGGTGGAACTACTCGAGAACCATACCTTGACGAACCCGATAGCAGCTGACTTCTCACGGAAACATTGACGACAGAGGTCGAGACCGTATTTACGAATGAGACCTGCTTGGTGCGCGCAGAGACGGCTGGACGTAGACGCGGTATCGGGGTCGAGTCGGTAGCGATGGTTGATGATGGTGTGTTGGGAGGGTACCGTAGATCAATGATGAGGGAAAATAAACAAACGATGATTCATGATTCAGAGGAAAGAAAGACGGAACTGGATAGACGGTGTACGCACCACTGACGACTTCCCTTGCCATACTTGCGGGGACGAGAGAACCACACGGCGTCGTGCGTCATCTTTTTACTTTACTTTTTTTTGTATTCGGGGTGCTTTCTGTGAGATTTAGATGTGCGTACGTCGAATGCGACGATGGGACATACCTTGCAAACGTCGAGGGGACAATCGGGGTTGTTGGCCTTGTCAAACGCACAAGTGTATGATGTCCGCATTGGGAAAGAACTGTATAGGTGGCTGAAACAAGGTTTTGCAATGTCTTTATAGATCACGTGACGCCAACGTTGAGTCCTATCTTTCAGAGAAGCAGAAACACCTGTTCTAGATGCCCTTATCCACGAGACACTTCAGATTGCGCAGCCACACATTGCCATGCGTCGCAAACTCGGACCTGACATGGTCATTGATTCCAAAACCATCCCTTCAGGGGCATACGTTGTTTATCCATTCTCGGATGTTCATCTCAACCCGGAACTATACCCCGATCCATGGAAATTCGACCCGAGCCGCAAGGAGGCGAAGTCGCCGTTCAGCTATGGATGGGGAGGTGGTGAGTGTGCATTGCAACTGCGTCATTACGTGGTTGGCGGTGGGGTTGACGCTGGAATAAGATAGATAATTGGATACGGGTAGATAAAGTTTCATACTTATGCCTTAAGTGCCTCGTGTCTCCGCCCCACATCACCCACGCAATGACAATATTGGGATCCCCGTCTCGTTCATGGCCCGGGGCTCGAGCGTCCTCCGCCCGGGTGTCGTCCTTTCCTCATTGCTACCCTTCTTTGAAGCATGGATCCCAGCATACCCGCAACCTCGCTTAGCTTTCCGCGGCCGACTTCCTTCCCTTTGCCTGCAAGGTGGCATGACGGGCGTAGTTCTGATCCCTCATTGCTATCGCAGTCATTCATGACCGCATTTCTTCCTGCCTGTTGTAATACAACGAAGAGTAGAAGCGATGACATCAACGCCATGCTGCGGTTGCAGGAATAATGACCAGACATCGGTAAGCAGCATCCCACCTGGATGCCCTGTTGTCATCCCGTCGTTGAACTTCTTCCTATCCCACATAAACAATTTGCGACTGCGAACACGTAGGCACGTTGGCTCCCCTATGACATAGCAGAGATTTCTTCAGGACCTTTCCGTTATGCTCTGCGGTGCAGCGGAGCTCGACAATGGGGTTCGCGGCCAACATAGGAAATACAGGTGGATGGTGCATGTCTACTTTTCTCGAATCGTACCATGGAATTAGGTGCAGGCATCTTTGATCGAGTCGCGCGTTGCGTAATTTCTAGAATGTACCAAACCTTCAATGATTTTAGCGCCGAGTGTATCGTATAGCACCGGTACGTTCGGTGCGTAAGCACACAACCCAGGCTTTCCAGGATCCAAGACTGGCTCGAGCATGTCCCCCCCGATGGCTGTGGGTAACGAAACGTCTAGCCTTTGACCCATGCAACTTCGGTGTTCCAAGGTTTGTTCTTGACTATCTGCGACGTATGCTACCGCGCAGCATGGAACACTCCTTTGGTGGACGCCACTAGATAGCGGGAATTCCGTATTGGTGTTTGAAAATTGCAGAGGTTGATTTCCATACTGGCTGGTTAAAGGAGGCCATGACGACAAGTCACAGAACCTGACCGAGAAAGCGCAGGCTCCTTCCGCCGCAGCTCGAGAGGTCGAGGCGATCTGTGGACTTGGCGATTTCCAGTAGCTCGAGTGGCTGTAAACAAATTGCAACCCAGAACCACCTTAACCCCCGACCGATCGAGTGTGGATCACAATGGCTGATAATAATTCATCAACACTATCGCGCCGCCCGGAACCTAGACTGGTGACCAATCCGTCTAAAAGAGGCAAGCCGTCGATAGACTTGCCTTTTTTAAACGGATTAGTCACCAGTCTACCCGGAACCGAGGCGATCGATCGTCAAGATCTATCTATTTTGGTTCGACCCGCATTCCGCCCGTCTGCCAGCGGTGGTAGGCACCTTGGCTATGAAGCGTGTTGCTCTAATGTCATCATATTCACAGGACTCAACGTGTACTTGGACTCCAACTAATATTGTTGCGGTGACTAGGTGACATGCACCATACTCGAGGCATCTCGTCACATGTGGCTCGCTTTCATTAAAGCACGGTGTCCCTGAGAATGAAGAAGGGCATATCTAACTAAACATTCACTCTGGCCAGGTTTATAAAGAGAGTATCCACCGGCCAATAGTAACCAACGCCATTTCCTATCTAATAATTTGGCCAAGGACATCCTATTCACATCTCACCTCCTCATGTCATTCTGCATCATTTGCACCCTCCGCAAGTTACATCCCTCCCAGCAGTTCAATTCAGAATCACAACACCCTTCCTCTTCTGACCTCACGAGAGAACTAGAGAGCTTGCACAAATTCTCGTTCAACTCGGTATGCATCTTGCGTTCGCTGGTCCCAGTCTTGACTGATATCTGTTCGGGTTGAATAGCTCTTGACGCTCCTCGCGTGGGTCTTTCTAGATCCTGGATGTATCATGCTGACATTTTTCTCTTACATAGCGTCCTCACAATCTCGGGATCTAAAGCTTTACTGCCAGTTGTGCTGGTACTTCTCATTTACACCATCAGTCTTCGTCTCGTTGTCAATGCTTGCTTCCTCCAGGTCAGTAAGCGCTCCTTTTCAACGGTTCACCGTTCCTTGTTTCCTCATCTTCGCCTCAGAATTATCCTACTCTGTTGAGATTTCTTCATGCTGTACCCCTCCTCGGTACATCCTGCATGGCCGGTGTCGAGCTTTTCTTCGACATGTCACCCGCCCTTGCAGTCATTGCCCTGTTGTCGAGTGTCTTGCCACTCATTATTACCATCATTCACCATGGAAGGCAGTGTGCGGAATAGGCCATGGTAGCGTTGCCTATGAGGATACGTGACTCACAAGCTACCATGTCGAGTTCTGCTGATATGACAGTCGAAACAAACTCGGTCAGCAGTATGGCCGAGGCTAGTGAACGTGACGTATGTTGATGTGCTCGACAATCTCCTCACAGAACAACCTACCAGCGAGCGTACAGTTCAAGTAGTTCACGAGTTTTCCGCGATGTTCGGAAGAGTTGGAATTTATGTACAACAACTTTCTCCGGACTAGATCTTTAGGGAGCGCCTAGATTATATGATGCTTGTCGTGTATAAAAAGCCTGCTGTTGCTCTAGCTTAATCCAGTTCCACATTTGTTCTGAATGCACCTACGAGTCACGCACATTGAAACGACTAAAGGCGTTACTTGCCAATTATACGTAATCTATCGGACGAGGGACGGATGTTGGTGGGTCTGTCTCATGGTGTGAACGATTTCCAATGTAAATCATGAGATACCATGCATGTAACGATCGATATACACGAATAAAAGTACACAAATACAGCGTCCATATTACACATCGTCCGTCAACGCGTCAACGTTTCAAACGTTCATGCCTGTAAGACATCATAATCGAACGACAATAAGGAAAGAAAAAGAAAGAAAGAAAATGCAAACGGACGAACAAAACCATCGTGTGTCGCATACCTGAAAAAAAAACAAACTCGAGGCCAGTTTCGCATGTTCTCCTTCAACCCCCATTCAAGCCTTTTCCAAATCACTCACATACCTCCCCGCACCATACCCCGCATTTTCCGCACCATACGCCTCGATATAATCAAACCCCTCTCCTTCCTCGTCATCCGACATCCGCGGATCAGGGTTCACGACCGACAACCTCGCCTTGGGTGGTCCTCCAAGCAAAGGCACCGGCGCTGACACAGGTGGCGGCGATCCCGTCTGTGGCGGCTTCCGCAACGTCAACGGACTCGTATCCGCAGGTCCCATTTCAGTCCCACTCGGTGACCGCATCTGTTGTCTCCTAAACGCAGCCGCCGAGATCGTCCGTGGTCCCCCACCTGGACTCGTACCCCCGTTCAACGACGACGTGGAGCTTGCCATCAGGGGTGACGAAAATGGCGGTGTCGGGCGTGGATAGTCGGGTGGTGGGGAACGGTACATGGGGGATGTTGCACCGACAGCACCCATACCACCACCACCAGCGGAGCCAGTGTTAGCGGGCATGGGCGTGGGCGTGGGCGTGGGGAGTCGTCCAGGAATGCTCTCGCTCGATGCACGATGATGCCCTGCGAATTGTCGCCCCTCTACCATCAGCGACGCCCCACCCCAACCTCGATTCGCAAACGGTGGGGTGGGAGGGAGCATCGGAGACGGCGGCGATAGTGGGGGCGACGCACGTGGATGCGGTACAGCAGCTTGGGTCTGCGCCGCCAACGCCGATCCATACCCCGGCGGTGGGCCCTTCGGCGTCGCATACCCACTCGACGGCGGTGCAACGGCACTAAACTCCAACGCGTCCATCGCGCGCGAAACTTCCCGTGCCGCAGCTTCATTGTGCGCCCGTTCGGCTGCCGATTCGTCCGTCCGCATCTCCTCGATGTCTTCTTGGGCACTCGTCCTGGTGCTGAGCATACTCTCTCGCTTTTGTACAGAAGTGTGGTGGATATCGAGCGCGTCGGCGTCCACGGGTGGGGGTGCAACACGTGGTATTCGCCATTGACTCCCTGCGCGTGAGAGCGACGTGGTGTCGCCCACGTTGGACGCCGCACCTGTTGATACTGATCTTCGAATAGATGTCGTGCCTTGCTCGTCGTAGATCGTCGCGACCGCATCATCACTTGCTTCGCCACCACTCTCCGACGACGTGTCTTCATCGTGATGCTTACCATCCATGCCGACCCCACCTTCCTCTCCCGAAGACCGACTCTCACGATCGTAAGCTAAGCCGTCCTCCTCGTCGCCAACCCGTTCCGAGGAAGAAATAAGTCGCTGTGAAGGCACACGCGTGCTCGAGGATGCCGGACGATCAGAATGAGCACCATCCTCACCCTGACCCATTCTATCATCCCAAGCCCTAATCGCAGCCGGCGCTGCACCTGGTGGAAGGTTTGGCGGAGACGTACTTCGCCTTGTCGCTCTTCTGGGCCAATGTCCTTCCCCTTCCGAGGTGACCGGAGGTGAGCCCACGTGTCCGTTTGTCGCTGGGCCGTGCGGTTCACTCTGCGCGGATCGTTCCAGGTTGCCAGCCATGGCTTCGTATTTTGGCACGGGTTCGTCGAGGGTGGGGGGTCCGAGAGAAGTGGCTTCCTCGAGGGAAAATCCACGATGGGATTGGGAGAGGGCATCGGCGATAGATGCCATCAATGATTGATTCTCATCGGTCCGTGCCGCCCCGCTATCGTACGGCGCGGAGAACGAGAGCGGCTGTGCGGGACCCACCGACGATGACACCGGGGTAGGATCACGTTCCCTGCTCGTAGGCAACGACGAAAACTGGGGGGCAGCGTGGGCAGATGGCGCGTGTACCCCGAGCTCGTCGACCGAGGCACGCCTATTCTGTAACACCATGCATACGTCAGCATGGATATTCCTCTACATGTGTTGCATAACGGCAGCATAGATGGATACCAGCCTCCAGGCAACAGCAAGGCGACATAGACATGGGACATACCGCAGGTGGGGGGCCAGGTGGGGGGTTGTACGTACCCACACCCAACGTGAGTTCGCTGCCCAACGAAGGAGTGGGAAGGAAGGGAGTTTGAGCGGGTTCTTGAGAGGTCGGAGGTGGTGGTTGAGAGATGGGCGCGGAAGTAGAGACATGTCCGGAGGGGAGACTGGAAAAGGCAACCTGCGAGACCACACGTTGCGCCTCAACAACTAGGTCGCCCACACGGCCATGTGCGCCATAATACGCACGCGGGAGGCCAGGTTGTGTGATGTCCTCAGGAATAGACTGTGTGGCCGGACAAAGGGGTAAGGTGAGGGGTGTGTGGATGCACTATAGATCCCAACTTGCCTCTATGATCCGTCTGCCAATGTCACCCACGATCTAAAAAGTATCACTGCTCAGGAAGAGAAAAAGAGAGAGAGAGAGCAAGGAGAGGTGACGCACCACGCCCGTTTCGCAACATTCGACGAGACCACCAAACTTGAAGCCCATCCAATCCCTTGTACACTTGCGCTTGTAATCCCCCAATTCCGCCTCCTCACGGACGATCTCCCCATCCATGGCCCGCATTTCTTCGCGCAGCTTGTTGAGGGTGTCTGTTTGTAAGCCGAGGTTCTTGTGTTCGGGACTCATCTTGTTGAGCTTCTTCTCGGCAGCGTCGGCGGATGCACCAACACGCCGACGACGACGACGAAGTTCGTCGAGGGCTTCTTCACGGGTCCGCACGGATTTCATACTGTCTCGCACGGTGTGGTGGAGGGACGAATAGGTCGAGAGGGCCGTTGCAAAGAGCGCTAATATCGACGACGACGCAGTGAGGATGTCCTGCGAGAGAGTTAGACAGTCTCCAGGCACTTCCCCCTTTCAACACATCGAAGCTGGGGACGTACACCAAGATCATCCCCCTCGCCTTGGCCCCATATCCGAAGCGCATCCCCCGCCTTGGCAAGATCGATTTTCAGCTTCTGCAACCTGCATTGATGAGGAAACGTCAGCGACAACCCAAACAAAGTTTGAGACGAGCACACGACTCGACGCACGACGTGAGGACCGTCTTTTCGGCGGTAATGAGGTCTTGGAGCGGGCGGAGGTCGGAGTTGCCTGCGAGAGCAGGAATAGTAGTGTTGTGGGCGATCTTTGTCGCCGCAGACTTGAACATGGTTATCGTTCAGGGAGAGTCCAAGGGACCCCTGTGGTGTGGTCGTGGTTGTGGTGTGTGTTTGGCCTGTGCTGTGCTTGCAACGCTGGCAATAGCCGTTGCCGCTTCTAATGCCAGCAGTGCCGGCGCAGCAAATTAGGCTCAAAATGTTGAACGCCATTGCAAAGCGTGGCGCAGGCTCTGATGTCGGTGTTATAGACGATTGTGTTGACGCCGGACGGTGACTGGAACTTCGTGTCTTGGAATACGAGTCCAAGCGACGTTCGACGGTCCAACTGAACGTCGGCTCGGCCAGTCGGTGACAGACTCAGCATATGCGAAACACGTCCCAAACGATAAGCCCTATGCAAATGCAGTTCTGCACGTATACGTGTACATTTTCACTTTACTGGTACAGGCTAGATCTCACCGTCTGACAGCTCCGAGCTCGGGGTACAAGTTACAGAAGCACGGTGAGTGCCGCGCATATGCCATAAGTGAGTACTGACGGGCAAAACTACATCAATGTCGTACTTATAGTCGACTCCCGATGAGTCCGCAGTCTTTTAGTTACACAGCCGAAAAAAAAGCGGTACGCGCAGCGCGCACACGGGGCTATACGTGACACTCGCACACTATGTACGCCCATAGAGACTGCCAATGTGCGAAGACAACGTGTAACGTTATCGCTTGACGTCGACTCTACCGAAGGCTTTGTGGGTTATGATTGGAGGACGCCTGCTAGCAAAAAAGGGAATCATGGCAAAAAACGTTGGAAGTCATCAAGTCAAATGGGGGACGGGGGAATGAAATCACGCTAACCAAAAACAAAAGCTGAATGCCGCTCTATCTCCAGTAGGTTTTTCGTACTGTTGATCAGTGCAGCCCCCAGTATGATCGGATTCGAGTTGCAGAAGAGGGTCAAGCTAGCGCCAACCCAAGAGACGGACGAGAGCAGGGCGGTCTCGTGGCAGATCCCGTTAGTTGGCACTCTGGCTCAGGCACGTTTACTTTCTTGTCTTCCTTTTGTGCGTTTCTCAGGTAACAGCATAATGGAATGGTGTAGGAGTATCGACGAATGCCGATGAGCTCGTCGTTTCAACATTGGGCATCAGCGGCAGACATGGTGGACTCGGACATTGTGGTATTAGGGAGGCAACTGCAGGCAAGAATGCGGCGTCATATTAGCATGTCAAATTGCTGATTAGTCTGAGCTCGAAACGTCCCCGCTGCCCAACCCGAACTGCTAATTGACACCCCCTAAAGCTAGTCCACCCTCTGGGTAGGTAAATTACCGTGAATTACAGGTGCTAATTAGCCGTGGTAATTTACACCCCCCCCTGCTTCACCGTGCACTAATTTCCATTGATTTTCACACACTAAGCATACGGTCTACATGTAAAGACCGCAGGCTCCCTATGGCCATTTAACTGGGGGTGTGCTGACGTGTCGGGTGGTTCGCGGTGGGGATTCACCGACCAGCCGTTCGTCTGAGCTGTGTTCTTATCCAGACATGGATGGCCCATTGGATCCAACGTACATGTTCGGTCCGAATGTGGCGTAATCGGCACAGTACATGACCCGAGTTGTTGCAGAGTCCAGATTATAAAGCGCGAGTCCGAGTCGCGGTACACTTCCCCAACGAGTTCGTATCCGATCTCGTATCCTAATACATGCACGCTATCTCTGCAGCTGAATATGTCCAGAGTGCAAACGTCGTCTATGTCACTCGGACATGTCAAGGTCGGTCATTTTCTTTGTTCCGTCACGCCGCATGTCGATTCACAAAGATTGCTTCACAGTGTCCAGCTCGGTCGTTATCTTGTACGATCATGGTAAGTACTATGTGCTCTGTGAACCCGATATTGTCGTTGATCGTGTACACAGTTATCACGCTTAGTCGAGAGGTATGGATCCGTACTCCGTTGGTGTCCCATATGGACTGATCGTCCGATTAATTAGGTCGATCATGTCTGGGTAAGCATTCGCGCTTGGGCTTCTTGTCGATGTTATGATAATGGCGTTTCCGGTAGAATCGCCCCTTCACGCTCGGAAGTATCAATTACATACTGGTATATTGACCCGTCTTACCTTCATGTCCTTTGAGGGTATTTATGTCATGCTCCAGGTCCGCTACATCTGTGATGCCGTCGCCATGTGAGTTTATGAAACACCCTTGTTTCGTGATGCCATTCAATGGAAAGAGTTTAGCTTGGACATCATCAGTAGGGGATGTTTATCTACCGCCGCCGACGCTCGCTGAGCTTTCTATAGATTTCCTTGGAGGGGGAGTCCAGACTCTGAAAGTGTGTAGGCCTTTGGACGTTCACTTCCGTTTTCTATGCTGATGACATGACAGTTGTGCGTTCCTCTTTTTTCACTATCTGAAGCAAAGTCCATGGACGTTTCGGGATGAACAACCCTTCATGTACAGCTGTAAGTAAACGTCGACCATGCATTCCGTCATGTCTTGCTCACTTTTTTTCCAAGGCAAAGGCTACCTCTTTGTCCAACCATGGCTCTGTCTTCTTGTAACGTTCCTGAACCAACGTGTGTCTGATGTTCTTGTCTCCTTCCGTTAATTGTTGACTTGCCTTCAAGTAATGCTTCAAACTCGATTATATGCCCTGTACCAAGGGTCAAGGATCATCCTCTCCCTCATGATCTTTGGTTACTTGTGTCAAATCGCAGCCATATCGACCATCATGGGTTTCGTTGACGCATATTCACAATGTATGTCTATGCGTTTCCCTCAACCCTCTATGTCCTTCTATCCATTCACCATGACGAATCCATGGCTACGTGTTCTGAAACATAGTCGCGAACGAGGTTCTGCCGGGGTTATATATCTGTGCCGTCGTACGAGGCCCATCGTTTTACCAAATGTACATCTTTTGGTTACCCATGATCGTGTACCACAGCATGCTCTGTCTACTCGCATTGTGGCATGGCATCAGCAACTGGTTGTCGGGATACCGTGCCAGGCGGATGGATGGGGTCTGTATCGCAGACGCCCTCATCAAGGGCCATACGGGCTATTTTTTCTGGTACGCACTATCAGCTCCGCCTTTGCCTCGACAACCAACTCATATCTCCATCCTCTGCATTCCTCTGTTTCCGTTCACCATTCATACGCCAGCCTCATCCTGACGAGCATCGCCAATATCGTCATAGGCCAATATTTAGGGGTATTTGTTCCGTTCCGTCTCTTCGCAGACAAACGTTCACCTGACGAGATCTGCACTAGCCTCGGTGGGCAGATGTCTCTGTGGCATTTCCAGCGCCGGTGACAGCCGTAATCGGATGCCGATTAATTCTCAATCTCCGGGCGTCCCTTGTACAAGACGTAGTGGGGGAAAGCAGTCACGTCCGGGACGACTTATCCTTATCATGGGCGGTAGCCGTCCTTCGAACACAACGCTCCGGGACTTGAGTTGTCACATGTATGCGTTGTACCTAGACCTCTTACCGCCCCGGCGCTGTAAACGCCGTAAACAGACTCGGATGTAGCCCTGTAGGTGCCCGACAACGTCGTGGTTCCAACTCCCGTTTAATAACCTTAACATCCCTTTTCAGTACCCATGTTCGCTCGGATCTGCGGATTCACATCAACTTGTTCTTCCCCTTGTCTTTTTCTCCCCTCCAGTGGCACGTTCTCGTCACCGGAGCCACGTTCACTAGATATTGTATAACCTGGCTCTGTAGCCATAGATGTTGCATCTTGATTCTGTATTCTGTTATACATTCGCTCTTCAGAGTACTGGAGTACGGGCCTGAGCTGGACCGATAAAGAACTACCCCGACGGCAAATAATATATCATACTGCCACGCTTCATACGAGCCATCCGCATCAGCACAGACCAAATCGCACCTGGAGAATAGGAGCCTTCTCGAGGCAATGGAGTGTTGAGAGATACATGATGCATTTGGTTCAGAAGGCGAGGCATATGCATAAGTAAAATAAATGTCCAAGTCACCGTTCGAAGTATACCATCCTCTAACTTGACCAATGCCCCAGCGCTAGTGTGCTCATGCCCGGATTCCACCCAACATCCTTGTTCAAACTCGACGCGTATTATCTCCCAACGTTTCGAGTCCAGTCGCCTCCGAGTCATTCGCGCCCCCTTCCACGGCTTGATCCTGCTCCTGGGGGACATCCGCGAATGCAATCGCGGACACGGCCGCGTCTTCACTCGCCATGAGTTGCGACAACACACCGAATCCAGTGTCGATTCCCTGCCAGCGGTCACGTAGGTCACGGTCATACAGCTCTCGTATGCTGATGATGAAGCGAGGCATCATGAGGCACAAGGTTATGGAGGAAACCAAGTACAGGAATAGTTCCAAATTGTTGTTTGATGTAAACCCGTTTTCGACCATAGACGTAATGTCGAAAAACGTCACCCTAGAAATTCAAGGGGAAACATCGGAGTGGTTAGTTTGTCTGTACATACCTGAGAGCAAGATGAATAGGAGAACATGAAGGCGACGATTGGGAATGAGAGAGTGTGGAAAAGTAAGACGTACGCAAGAAAGTAAAGAATTCCATCTTTCACGAGTTGTTGAATGTACCGATTAGGCTGCCACTTCTTAGTCGCTTTGTACATCTCAACTGACTGCTTCAGGGTTTGGATAACAGCGAGAACCAAAAGCGTAGCACTGAGGAGAAAGCGCGAGATTTTGCTATACATGTAAACCTTGGATGAGATTGTACTCGATGAGAAATTGCAAAAAGAGAAATCAATGATTTGGATAATCGTGACTTGAGAAAAGTGTGGCACGAGATGGAGGCCGTATCCGTGAGATTGCAGTCATGCGTGCAGTTTAGATCGAGACATACCTGAGGCAGTTGTGCCGAGATTGTTATAGATCCCTGTAAAAACAAAAGAAGTAATAACCTGTGGCACATAGGTGAACAGGAGGATCCAAAGGATCCATTTTGAATTATTCCACATTGCATACACCCGCAGGATCATTACGACTGTAATTAAAATCATGATTTAGGAAAAGGGATCGGGGGGGTACAGCAACTTACAATCACCAGCATTAAAAAATATTGGGAACCCCCACTCAGACACCACCACTATTAGGGTACCTTTGTAATATCAATGTCTTGTGCTGATAGTGTGACAGGCAGTAAATCAATCCACTTACATCTGTGGAAATGTTATCGATACAGTTTTTAATCGGAACTTAGGTGCGTACATCTGCCCAGAAATGGCTATTAATGACAGACAAGGTGCAAAAGCAGAAAAACTGACTCTGACAGGGCCGGGGAGAAAGGTGGTACCAACTGCAAATGGATCCGATCAGTTCAATCAATCTCTAATTTAATTTTGAACATACAGAGTCCATTAAGACTTGAGCACAGATTAATCGTCAGCTGTGTAAGTTGGTATGTATCGTACCAACAATAAACTTACATAGTATAAGAAATGCCGATATATCGGACCTACAGAACTGTCAATTTGGAACATGTGCAATGGGGTGTTTGCCAATCCTTTATACGCACAAGAACAAATATTGTAGAGACCCAGGTCCAGGGTCTGCGCTGTGGGACTGTCAGGAGCCTAGTGCTTGCTCAGTAATTATTGTTTCCTTACCCAAACATAATCTATCTTTGAATAGTGTCAGCCAATAAATATGTTGTGGAGAGTGAAATAAAATACCTCTCTCGAAAGGGTGAGGACTGCAGTGCCAAGATTGCAATGGTCATGTGAGAACACAAATTTAATGTGCGCATAAGCATCACGCACGATAATCATATACGACAACAGTGACAAGAACAACTGCAATGGTCTATGAGATTAATTGTTAAGCGACGGTGTGAACGACCATACGGGCCAAATAGTTAGTCAGCTGGAGAAGCTCCAAAGCAGACTGCAAGCCGGGAGGCACTGACATGGCAGGGACAGGAGAAAAAGTAGTGTATGCCAATAGTTGAACAACAAACAAAGATTGAGAGTCGGGGAAGGGAGGTCGCCAGCGGTTCGGTGTTGGGTTCCCCTGGAAGTTATACCTTCTACCCGGTGAATTAAATATTTGTTTCAAGACTCGTTTGGAACGACGCGTGATGTACGATCCTCCAACGTTAGAGGGCGGAGGGGCGTAACGGAAGGCGGTGCGAGATCATCTTCGTATATAGCACAGGATGTTTGCAATGAAAGATTGACCCGTGGTTTTCATTTAGAATCAGATCACATCCTATGATCAACCTTGGGTGGGAAGTAATAAGACTTGAACCTGTAGCACCAGTGCAGAGTTATCACCGCATTTTTACCATTCGTTCATTTCAGTGACGGCGCTACCACGGATCAAATGTGCCGGAGGGCATCTTTTTTCGCTCATTTGAATATCGACCCTCAGGCCTCATCGATCATCAGCGCTCCTGCCACGCCCGCACTCAGCCCGAGGTGCTTATGAGTTGCATCACGGGGTATCTTCGCCACCTATTCCAGCCTGTCAATACGTATATAACTCTAACCCAACATTGACCTCAACTTGACAATCAAGTAGTTATTTCATTGCAGAATTCCTCTGGGTTGATACCCGTAAATTTGGAGTAATGGCCTGGTAACCAAGAATTTGGTGATGTCGAGAATCAGCAGTGCCTTCCCACCGATACCAAAGAACTCACCCTCATCCACAGTCACCTGATGTTAGTGAGGGAACCGTGGAAGTAATGGGGGAACCACGGTTGCGTCTGCCAACGGTGACCTGAGCTGTGATCATCAAGCAGTATATAGGGCGTTGAGTGGGCCAACATTCTTTGATGACAAAAGCAATATCGTAATCAGTCGATCTTTGCGCACATCTTGATACCGAAGTATGAGTATGCCGTCACAGGGTAGTACTGCTACCTAGGCAAGATTCCACCTCTGGCCGTCATGGATTGTCTTATTGGTAAACATCACGGGAGTCATCGAGCGCCTTTCATGCAGGAGGATGAGAAGGGTGCAGGAGAATGCATTCGTAGGTTTAGCAGTCCCAAGCGAAGTGGAATCACCACTAGTAGGTCACTGCATGCCAAGGAGAGGCGCATCAGACAAATGAAGCGGTGAAAGGTGGAATTAATGGATGGTTCCGGGATATGATCACCTGCCACTTACAGGTCCCAGCATCATCAATGCATCACTTCTACTTTGCAAAATATTGAAAATTTCATTGAACCAAATGGTGAGATGAAATGCGCCCACGCGTGGAAGAGACACCCCGTTGCGACGATTTCCACGTTCCATTTTTTCCCTTCGGAACAGCTGCATCATTTGTACGTATAGCGTTCAGCTTAGAATATGAAGCATATATGCAGTGCTCCTACGATGGCATCTGAGGCGCATTACGAAGCACCATACCCGACCAAGGGAGGTGACAATAGACGGAGGGGCGCGGGTATCGATGCGACGCAATTTATAGCTTGCACATAGTGCGTTGCGTATACAGTCGCATGTCACAATGAGACGAGCAGGTTAAAGTCAAACAGAGACTGAAAACCAACGTCCGTGAGAGCAAGGAAGAACAAGAATTGGTGGGGGGCGACGAGGGCGCCCACCCGTCTGGCGCCCACCCGTCTGTTGCCCTCCAGCCACCCCTCTACCCCCTCCGCCCGATTGTCTGCGTCCGCAATCAGACTGAACAACCTCGGCCCCATGCACCTGACCCGACAACGCGAAAAGCGGCGGTGAATCCACCAGCATACACACCAAGCTCGGAAGGAGTGTCACTGGCGGCCCTCCCGGCTGGGGGAACGTAGACGGTGACTCACAACGACTGAGCGACGTAAGCAGGGTCAAAGCCTGCGGCTGGCTGGGGTGGTGACCTCTCGCAGTGGACCTTCGTGAGTGGGGGAGCGAGACCCAGATCCTCACCCCCTTGTACACGTCGCGTAAACAATGTATTCATGGAGCTGGAGATCCAGGGGAGACGGTTGGGGGGTAGGAGAAACTCTGGACGGATTCGGTAGGGGTGGACGGAATATGGGTGAGTCAAATTTCATAGAGACGGGGTTCAGCACGGATGGGGGAGGAAACGCAGATGGAAGCGTCAGCGAAGAATGGCACGGACATGGCGTTGGGGACGTCGCCTTCCCGCTCAAATGGAAAGTGGCTGGAGGTGGTCAATGGGGGTGGCCAACGAGAAATAGAGACTGTGTGCGAACGATGCCCGGAGCGGCTGAGAGCATCAGGCATTTTCGTCGTCTATCGCCGATTCAGGCGTCGCTATTGGCGGGATCAGCATTTCGTAGGTGCAGCGATACGGACGAAGTGCGCAGAGGGATCTCAAGCAGTCGGGAAGTCGTCCAAGTTGTAAGTAGAATGGTAACCACCAAAGTAGTACGAAGGTACCTAGTCGCTTTTCAGAACCGTTTTTGCCGGGTTGATATTTGTTTATGTTTACGCTTTACCCTGTTATGGCCGGTGAGCCGTGCGTATGCGTTACAGTGGTCATCCTAGCACGTGCAACGACACACATGATGCAAGTCCCTATACTGTATGTACGTGAGTGACGTGGGGAAAAAGAGTGCAAGTAACCATGTATCTGAGTCGATATGATCAAATTATCGTGTCATACTATGCTGCATCATCGAGTCACGAAGCACCACCGAGCTGCAGGGTCTCCGACACAGCGGCCGGAAGATGCGAGCTGAGTGATGCCTCTGGGAATTTCACCAATCGCACGAGTGAGCGCTTGAACGAAAGAAATCGCTCCCGAGTTCACTGGTGGGCGGGGTGACGCTTGGACACATGTCCAAGTCTACGACAGTAAGGATTTCCGTGCTTCTAGAGGCTGGAGTAGTGAAATCGTCGTCGCCTGGGGAATTCGCTGACTCGGGTGGAAGCTCTTGGTCGGGGGATTTCCGGAAAACTCGGTACACGTAGGTGACGACGACGAGCAAGTTGCAAACGATAAGGAATGCGCCTTGCTAGAAAAAAAAAACTGTTGATCAACAACCCACAAGGGAGTCGAGGACAGTGCGGTTACCTGCAGGTTGGCAAGAAGCTCTTGGACGCTCTGGCCACTTAACAATTGAGCGATAGAATGTGCCAATGAAAACAGACACAGGAACCTGCTGGCCAAGAATAGGGACAGGATCAT
>JBBPQN010000234.1:0-20323 GCA_038092575.1 Boletus subluridellus | reverse complement strand
TGATTTGTACCCTGAACCCTAAAACATTTAGTAATGGCATATACATGTCATCTTTCCCACCACACCATCCTCTTTCGACTTGGAGCCCCCATCCCTGCCCCCATCCCATCCCCAAACGCATGATTTTTAATTCGCTCCCTTCGCAATCTCGCCCACTGACTCCCGGTGGGAATCTAACTACGACTGGTCCAGGGTCGCACGAATGTTGTCGGTACGAGTCAGATGAACGATTTCAGCTTGCTCCATGCATGGAACTCTATGAAAATATGATTACTCCAGTATACAAGCAATCTCACTCAGAGCCCAATCTCCAGCTTGACCTGTGTACCGGCTCTCGTGCCAATGGAGACTCAGAGCCGCCTTCCAATGCGGAAGGCAACTACCACTACTCTGATTCTTTAGGCGAACCAGTGGTGAGTATATGGAGAGACTCGAGCGAACTCCACTAACGCACTGCATCTCAGGCGCCTAATTTCAAAATATCAACCCCTAGCTCGCATCTCGGTTTTGTCGTTCCTCCTCCACACAGCAGTACGGAGGTGTACTTACTCTTAGAGGCTGCACGGAGCGATAGAGCAATCTCTCGCATGCAGAAGGATCTCGCTTATGAGATCATTCATCGGAACACCATTACCTTACAGCTCAATCGACTCTTCTTCAACAACTCCCAGAACAACTTACGTGCTGCGGATGAATTCATCGGTCATGTCCGCCTCTCTCTTCGACAAAGTGGCTACTCAGCTGTTCACGAACACACGATCCGAGAAGCACATTCGCTGCATCGTAGGTCAAGAGGTATGCTTTTGTTTTTTTGCTCTTCTGACATTCATTCACAGCGGTCGCATTGCAGATTCAATGCCCCCCGAGCCTGCCGCCCTCGACGTAATATTAGATTAGTCGGACTTCAACTTCAGGTTGTGTTTATGTACACTGTTACTATATGTATATACGAGCCTAAGCTATTCTGGACTGTCGCAGACTGCAACATCCTGTATCACATTGTGCCAGGTCGTGCCACACTGGGACTCGGCTAAATTGTGTGAGAAGCTGGAATCTCGGCTATGGGAAAGTGCTAGTTTGCTGATGCAGCATTGTCCAGAGCTGTGCTCTCAGATTTTTTCAGTAGCAACTAAGGTCCACACGATCACTCACTCAACCAACACGTATAGCAATACATCTGCTTAATTATATTCGTTCCACTCCACACATTCCATCACGGACCTTACCATGGCTAATCCCAACCTAGAGCAGATTCCAAACTACACTGGAGCGGAATTCACAGTCATCTGTGAAGGTCTCAGACTTGGCTACCATGAGACTGACGAGCAAGCAATTGAATGGCTCGCCGCAGCCTGGCAAGCTAACAGAGCGCTCCAAATTGCCACATGGAACGCCGAAAGAGAGGCAGAAGACCTTGCCGCAGCTGAAGCCGAGGAAGAATGCAGGTTGTGTGAGGAAGAGGAAGAAAGAGCCGCCATCAAGGAAGCAGAGCAAGAGCAGAGAGAAGTAGACAAGAAAAAGCTGAAAATGAATGCGTTCACACCAGGCGTTGCAGTCGCCGGTGTCCTATCCCTCCCCCCTTCCCAATATGCCCTACAGAAACTAAACACATTCAACTATGTTGAAATGTGGTACTTCTCCCTTGCTGGCTGCACGGACGCTGCCAAGCATCACGACAAATCCCTGGCGGACGATACCTTCGGCATCTCCAAAGTCGATGACCACCTCACCATGCGATCCATTGCATCCGTCAGAGCCTCGCGCAGTGCCCTACCTGATCACAAGCTATCATTCTCTGAATTCCTCAGAGCAAAGAACTGCTTCCTCAAATACACCAAGAAAGCAAACTGGCCCACAGGCAATCTCGACGCCCTCACCAAATTCTTCTGGTTCATGGAAATCCACCCTTCACTGCAGCTCCCCCTCGGAGAGAGAACCATCCTCACATATGCTTCGCGAGTGCGCCATGATTGGCACCACGAACTCAAAGCTGGCAGAGGCTATGACATCTCAATTACCAATAACTGCCTGATGAGTACCATCTCAGATGAGGTCCGAGCCCAAGACGATGACCTGGTCAAGTCCAAGGCAAGTTTTTCTCCCCAACCCATACCGCAACCCATCTCACCTTCCCCCCCTCCTCCCTCTTGTCACCCTGACTCCACATGGTGACTCAAATCCGTTCAACCTTGCAACCCGATGCGCAATCGCAATCCCATTTGCAACTGCACTGAAACCCCCTGACATGGCGCTGTGGACAATGTCCCACCATCATTCCCTAACACAGATGTTAGATTTCATGTCCAAGGCTGACCCCATGAGCCGCTCCCAAATGGGACCCAGACCACACCGTCCTTACGATGACCGCCAAATCCACAGGCACAACCGTAACTCGCAATCCCGCTCCCCCGGCCCGGCACACAGCCACCCCCCAAGGGGCCGCTCCCCAGCACAGTCCCGCAACCATCGCTGGAAGGGATCAACCCCTCCTCACTCCTGGTCACCCAGGAATCAACCCCACAGGTGTTCCAAAAGCAAGAGTGGCAAGTCAGCTTGCCCAAAATGCCTTGGGCAGTTTCCACACGATGTGTGGAACTGTAACAAGGACGAATCATGGGATGGGTCCCCCACCCGATGCCACTGTGACTCTGAAGGCCACCTGGTCAACTCCAAAGGCCAGATTGTTTGCACTGACTGGCAGCGCCCCTTCGGCTGCCAGTCCAAGCACTCATCAGTCATCCACGAGTGCTCAGGATGCAGCGACATCAGTCATGGAGCCCAAGCTTGCTCTAAAGCACAGAAGGTCTAAGGCCCTAACCCCCTACCATCCTGACGCCTGGGAGCACCTGCTTTGTAAATTCAACCTCATACAGAAATACCCTTCCATACCCAATGGCCTCCGGCTCGGATTCTCCACCGGACTCACTAATCTCACCCACTCGTACACTCCCCCCAATAGTCCCTCAATCATTGAACATGTTGGCATATTCAAAGAAATAGTTGATAAGGAAATATCCAAAGGTTGCTACATAGGCCCATTCAACCAAGAGACCATCAAGAGCCTCCTTGGCTCAATCCAGACAGCTCCTCTATCCCTTGTCCCCAAACCTGGGAAACCAGGCAAATTTCGTCTCATACAAAACCTGTCATTTCCCCACAATCCTACATCCCCTGACATATCATCTGTTAACTCTAGAGTAGATCCCGACCTATTTCCTACACACTATAGCACCTTCCATATCATTTTGCTACTCATCTCCCACCTCCCACCTGGTTCAGAAGTGGCTGTGAGGGATGTTGCTGAAGCCTATCGGACCATCCCATCCCACCCCTCCCAATGGCCTTCCCTTGCCATCCACCTTTCCGACAATGAATTTGCTATTGACTCTTCCTTCTGTTTCGGCTTCGCACCCTCTGGTGGAATCTATGGCAAAATCGGTGAAGCTGGTGCTGACATAATGAGACACTCAGGCATTGGCCCAATCGCCAGATGGGTAGATGATTACATCTTCTTTTGCATCTGATGCGAGTTCTTATCCTCATACAATGAATCCCGCCTACAGCTAGCTGAACAAATCAAGCACGAAGGGGGTTTCTTCACCAGAGGAGGCCATTCCTGGTTCGCAGGGGGTAGCCTCCCCAATGACGAAATAGAAGAGTTTGATGAGGACATGTCATGTCCCCTCAGGGACCTATCCAACTCTTCCCCCCGTCCAAACAGTGACAAAGCCTTCTGCTACAACCTCAATGATATCAACATCATCTTGGATCAACTCGGAATCCCGTGGGAATTATCCAAAGACGTACCGTTTACCTCTGAGCCAACATTCATTGGCCTGATCTGGAATATCCCTGAGCGCACGGTCACACTTACCGAAAGCAAAAGGCAGAAATATGTCAGCATGATCATAGAATGGGAGAGTAAACGCACGCACGCACTGAAGGAGGTCCAAAAACTGCATGGCAAGCTGCTGCATGCCTCGGCTATCTTCCCAGCAGGCCGCACTTACCTCATAAACATTGAATCAATGCTCAGAATCTTTGGTGATACCCCATTCATGCCCAGGACACTGCCCCATGAAACCCCGAGCGACATAAAATGGTGGAAAGACACTCTCACCACCCTCCCCCTACCATCCGTTCCCATCCCAGGCCTCCAAACAGCCCTTGACTTCCATGCCTTCTCTGATGCAAGCTCTGGCTTCGGAATTGGCATTATCATTGGCGAAAAGTGGTGCACCTGGCACCTCAAGCCAGGTTGGAAAACCAATGGCCACAACATCGGATGGGCCAAAGGTGTCGGATTTGAGCTACTGGTCTGCTCAATCGTCCGAGCCTGCACCCCCCACACACATTTCAAAGTATTCGGAGATAACATCGGTGTGGTCAAAGGGTGGGCCAACAGGCACAGCAGAAACCAGAAAATCAACAACATTTTCAAGCGAATACACTCAATTCTACAGGACTCTGGGTGCCACATCCTCACCCGTTACGTCCCAAGCACCTCCAACCCAGCTGATGGCCCATCCCGGGGCATATATCCCCCCCCACATCTCATCCTCCCACGACTCCCCATCCCCTCTGACCTCCTCCCCTTCATCGAAGACTGTGACCCCACAAGCCCCAGCTCACCCAGCTCACCCCCACTCCCTAATCGCCATCCTCGCCTGGGAAAAGACCACACTCCCCCCCTCACACACCCACCCCGACCCCCATAAACCTCCGAATGGAGCACTAAACAGGCCGAAGCATCCCCGAGCAGGTAAGCCAACCTCATGCAAGGACCTTATGCCTCAACGTGACACTGTTACCACCCCAATCACCCTAACACCTCCCCCAGATGCAACCAAGGGCAACCCACACCTTCATCCCTCTCCCTTGCGCCCAGCCTGCAAAGTGAGGGAGCGCCTCCTCCTATGGTCCCCCATAAAAACCCGATCCACCCTAAATCACAAAGCCATCCTATCCAAAAACGACATTCAATGCATATATGAAGTCATATCTTACGCTTGGGCAGATAGCACCAAAGAGATGTACGGCATAGGCCTCCTCACCTTTCACATCTTCTGTGACAACAAACTCATACCAGAACCAGATCGGGCGCCTGCCAACCCTCCCATCATCTCAGCCTTCATCTCCACCCTTGCAGGGTCCTATTCTGGTAGCGCCGTGTCCAATTACTTGAACGGCATCAAAGCATGGCACACGATACATGGCCTCGAATGGGCCCTGAACGACACTGAAACAGATGCCCTCCTCAAAGCAGCCTCGTCACTTGCCCCCTCCCAATCGAAAAGGCTGCCACACGAACCATATATGGTCGACACAATGAGCTCCATCCAAAAGCAGCTTGACCCTGCCCTACCCCTCCATGCTGCCATCTTCGCCTGCCTCACCACTACTTTCTATGCTACAGCTCGCACCGGGGAACTCACCACCCAAACGCTACACTCCTTCGACCCAGCTTCCCACATCAAACCCTCTGATGTGAAAATGGAACGCAACCACCACGGCAACATGGTCACCAATTTTCACCTACCCAGATCGAAATCGGCCCCAAACGGAGAAGACATCCATTGGGCCCGACAAAACAGTCCTACTGACCCACTTGCCGCCTTTGAGAACCACCTAAAAATTAACTCCCCCCCCCACAATGGCCCTCTGTTCACCTACCGCAGTGGTAAAGGACACAAACCGCTGACCAAGAGCAAATTCCTCTCCACCCTCTTGGTCGCTCTGAAAGCTGCAGGATGCCCCCCATTACAGGGCCATGGCATTTGGATAGGCTCAACACTCAAATACCTCCTAAGAAATGTCCCATTCAATGTTGTCAAGGTCAAAGGCAGGTGGGTCAGCGACGCATTCCTCACCTACCTCCGCCGACATGCCCAAATTCTTGCCCCATACATGCAAGCCCAACCCTCCCTACACGAGTCATTCCTCAGGCTCACCCTCCCTCCTGTCAGGTAGCAACACTGTGAGTACCATCACCATCCATCCGTCTCCTAGACCCTGGGCTTGTGGCTCTCGCTACATACGTTGTCAGACATCTAGCTTTTGGGTCAGCAGCTCACCAGGCACCCAGGTCATTCCGGAGCTGGACAGCGCTTCGTGCTGCCACCCACTCTCCCCCTTGTACCACATCCCTGCTATTGTACCATTGATCAATCGTCAGATTTGTACTGTACATACATCGTACACAATCCAACAATTCCCCATCTCCCATCAGCCACTGTCTCCCCAGCGATCGCCAAAGACTTGTGACTTAGCAAAAAATTCATGCAAGTACAAGGTCACGTGATGTTCAAAGTCAGCCACGTTGACACTTGGAGTTGTTACCACCTTTCATTTTCCTCAACACTCACTACTGCATTTCCACACCACTGCACAAACAGCAAGACAGTGGCACTCACTCCCTGGCCTCTGGTGTGTTCAACATGCTTCCATCCCCCATTCTCATCATTTCATGCAGTAAATGTAAGACTCAGTTGACTATGACAAGCAACTAGTAGATTACCTGCAGTAAATGTAAGACTACAGGAATGTGAGTAAAGAGTATGGTGAATATGTAGTAACAGTGTCTTACCTCAGTTGACTATGACAAGCAACTGAGGTGGTCGAAAGAGAATGACGGACAAATAAAGGTTGTTCGTAATTAGGTAAGCGTGTGCGACTACATATGGCGTTTGAACTCCAACACTCCCCCTCAAACGGTACAAAGTCCAAGTTCCAAAGCAAAATGTTTGGCCTTGGCAGAAGGGAGAGCTTTTGTAAGGGTATCAGCAACCATACTATCAGTAGGGCAATAGATCAAGTGAATAGAACCATCAGAAATTGAGAAACAAATAAAATGGTAACGGATATCTATATGTTTAGTGCGCGCGTGATAATTACCATCTTTGGTAAGAGCAATCACGGATTGATTGTCATTGTAGAGCGTGGTCGGATTGCGGAGAGGTTGAAAGACTTCACCAATGAGGTGACAGAGCCAAAGGGCTTCTTTCGCGGCATGGGTAGATGCGACGTACTCAGCTTCTGTGGTGGAGAGGGTAACAAGCTCTTGTTTACGCGAACTCCACGAGATCACTCCCCCATCAACGAGGAATGCATAGCCCGTGATGGCATGGCGATGTTCCTGTGAAGCGCCATCAGTGTCGGCATAGCCAATGAGACCGTTCGTCTGAGTACCGTACATCAGTGACCAGGTTTTTGTACCAATCAGGTAGTGGTAGACTCGTTTGAGGGCTTCCCAATGGGGTATGCTGGGATTCTCTGTGAATTGAGCAAGCGTCGACACAACAAATGCGATGTCGGGACGTGTACCAATGGCTAGGTACATCAGCGATCCGAGCGCTGCACAGAATGGGACTTGTCGCATAGTGGCAATGTCAACCGCTGACTTGGGTGATTGCGTTCGCAATAGCTGAATGTTCGGGTCCATAGGTATGGACATAGGTTTCTGATCGGCGAAGTTGTATTTAGTGAGGATTGCTTTGATGTAGCTTTGTTGGGAAATGGAAATGGTACGAGCGTCGCGATTGTGAGTCACCTTCATCCCGAGTAGCCAGCTAATTGGCCCGAGGTCAGTGATCTTGAATTGCGATCTGATTTCGTCCTTGAAAGCTTTAACAAGCTCTTTTGACGATCTGGTTATCGTGCAATCATCGACGTGGGAGGCTAGGATCAGTAAATGACTGCCTATTCATGCTACGAAAACTCCCCAGTCAGACTCAGTTCGTTTGAGACCGAGTTCATCAAGTTTTTTGCATAGCCGTTGATACCATTTCAACGCGCCTTGTTTCGACCCATAGAGGGCGACGCGTAGTCGAGCTACAAGGTCGCGACCACACTTATCAAAGCCGGGAGGTAGTTCCATGTAGATTATTTCGTTGTCGTCTAGTTTTCCGTTGAGGAAAGCTGAATGGAAGTTGAAAACATCTATGTCCCAGTTGTGGCAAGCGGCGATGGCAAGGATGAGGCGTAGGGAGGAGAGGCGAGCGACCGGCGCATACGTTTCATAGTAGTCGATGCCTTGGACTTGAGTAAATCCACGTGCGATGAGTCGCACTTTGTACTTGTTGATCTTGCTGGCCGAGTTTTTCTTTATCTTGAAGACCCATTTTGAGTCAACGACGTTGGTGCCTTTCGGTGGTCGCGGTACAACGTCCCAGGTGTGTGCGTCGTTGAGGCTCTTCAGCTCAGCCTTAATCGCTTCATCCCAGCGCAGCCAGTCCAGCTGTTTCCATGCTTCATTGATCGTGTGTGGTTCCAGTGCCTCGGCCTCAGTAATGCCAGCATACATTGCATAAGCGACTTCTTCATCTTCCCATCTGTCATTGCTGACAGCCACATCAGCTTCTGTGGCCGCTTTCTCCCCCTCGCTCTCACAACGGCCCTCAAGAGCCACTCCCAGGACTCCTCAAGGCAGTAGGGATCCTCCTTCCCATCTGTCGTGCGTGCCCGCATTGCTGTGCAACATCTGGATGTACGGCGATTCCGTGCATTGGCGGGTCGAGCATTGTGGTTGATTATCTGGTACGGATGGTCCTGGATTGGTTGAGGTTGCAGGGGGTTTAAGGGGTGGACCTGGTAAGCTATTTATTGTTTTATTGGTGGCCATTTCACTGCGCTGATCGATTTCAGTGGGTTTTGTCTTCTCCCCCTCGATCTGCACTCCCGTTTGGTCCAGATCGGTACCCGTGCATTTGTCGAACGATACGTTGTGCTCAACGCACACTGTTCGACGACGTTCGTCGTATATTCGGTGCGCTCCACTCTCTGCGTCGAAACCGATCCAACATCCCTCCCAGGCCCTTGCATCAAGCTTGGGACCGGAATCGTCGTGGACCCATACGTGCGTCTCCCATTCGGGTAAGTTCGCTAACGTTGGTTTCTTACCAGTTAGCAGCTCGTACGGCGTCTTGCCGTCGAGTATGCATGACGCCATGCAGTTCTTCACCCAGACAATGTGCGTTAACGCTTCCCCCCACAGGTTCTTTGGTAATCCGCTCGCATGCAGTACCGTGCGTGCGCACTCGAGTAGCGTCCGGTTTAACTGTTCAGCTACGCCGTTGTGCTGTGGTGTATCATGCGTGGTGAGTTTTCTCTCCGTGCCTTGAGATTTCAGATAACAATTGAATTCTTCACTCAGGTACTCGCCACCATGGTCAGATCGTAACCGTTTGATAACGGCACTGTGCTGCATCTTCGCCCATGCTGAATACGTTCGGTAGGTGTCGAAAGTATCTGACTTCGCCCCTAGGAGGTGTAGGTGGGTGTATCGCGTGTAGTCATCGGTAAACGAGGCATAAAACCTCTTGTGCCCAGGGGTTTGCACATCAGGTGGTCCCCAGACGTCCATATGGACCTCATCGCCGAATCGCTCGCGCCGTTTCGGCTCACGAACGTTGCCTATAGGTTTGCGTACCGCTTTTCCATATTCACATGACTCGCACTGACCCATTGTGGTGTGCATAGGGTTGAGCTTAATCCCTTCTACCATCCCTTTGGCTAACATCTCTCGAATCATGGATGGCGCGATGTGTGATAGGCGAGCGTGCAATTCTGACATGGTAAGCACTTCAGTTGAGGTTGCAGCGCCCGCAAATGGTTGTTTTGCGGTGCGTTTGGTATGATATAGACCATTGCTGACAGCTATCTCGCCTACTAGTTTCTTATGAGGGTCGAAAATGCGACAGACGGAGTCGCAGAAAAGCGCAGCATAGCCTGCCGCAGCCAGCTTGCTGATCAAGATGAGGGTTACGCCCATGGACGGAGCGTATAGCACGTTCTTTAAAAGAACACGTGTCTTGGATGTTCCATTCGGTATCTCGATATGCAGGTCACCGCGTCCGACTGCGTCAAAGGTATGTTTATCTGCTGCCTTTATAGGCTTTGGAGCAATGGGGTTGAAGTTGATGAAGTGTTCGCGATAGGGTGAAAGGTGTTGTGATGCACCACTGTCGTATAGCTCGACTGTGGAGGATGAGGTGCTCGTGTGGGCGAGGGTAGTGAAAGGTAATGTTGATATTGCTTCTATCTCTTCGTCAAGGCTTTCCGCTAACCAGACAGCATCTGGCTCGTTCTCGTTGGCCGCAACATGTGCTGTCCTCGACGACTTCGAATCTTTATTCTTCTTTCCTCTAGATTTCCACCCTTTCGGTGCTTGGCTGTGTTTGCCACCACCTTCCTCCCAACAGTCGCGGTTACGGTGTCCGTACCAGCCGCAGTTGTTGCAGTCGCCATCAAATCTCTTGCCCGTACAAGGTTTGCCCTTCTTCGCGTCCGCATTGAAGGCTGCGTCATCCTTTTCCGCTTTAGGTTTTACTGTTCCTTGGGCAACTAACTGTTTGTAGGTGTCAATGATCATGGCCATCAGTTCATTAGATGTGACGGTGGTCTTTTGTAACATCATGTTTGTCGAGACAGAGGTAAGGATGGCGTTGTAGGAGCGAGGCATTGACATGTATATCATATTGAACAGGTCATCGTCAGAAATAGGATGGCCCAGTGATGCGAGCTCCTCGCAGAGGGTCTTTACTTTCTCGAAATGGGCTTGCACGTTGCCGCCTTCCTTCAACTTTAGTTCACCGAGTTGGCGTCTTTTCTCGACACCAACGATATGTGACCGGTTTTCAAATTTCTTCTGAAGGGTCACGTAGTATTCGCATGCAGTTGGCAATGACATGATGTCGATGAAGAGGGAGTCAGGAATGGTGACAGCGATCTGCTGTTTTACAATGGAGTTTTCTTCATTCCATTTTTCAAGGGCTTCGTTATAGTCAGTAACGGCCTTCAGCTCAGTGGGCGTTGTAGGTGTCCATCCCTTTGACTGCCCAATGCTCGGGTCTGTTGGTAATAGGGAATAGCAGGGGTACCAGATACCCGCACGGGTCTCGGGTACAGGTATCTCACGAGTACGAGTACGGGTATCGCTCTCAGGTACCCATACCCTGACCTGTACCCTCACGCAGGTACCTACCTGATATGGTAAGTCGTGGCTCACTTATTATTTTTTTCGACTGACTCACCCAACGCTCTCACTCACCCTCGCCCTCGCCATCCTCATCCTCGCCCTCACCTCACCTTCACCTCACCCCTTCACCTCACCGGCACCCACCATCAACTAACGACAATGACGAGGGATGGCACAGCGCACGCAATTGCGCGCGTTGTGCCGTCCCTTGTCTCGTCCTTGTCCTTGTCCTCACCCTCATGCCCTTGACCAGAGGAACGGCACAGCCGTCTTCATCCTCACCTCACCCTCACCTCACCCTCGACTGACGACGACGACAATGAACAACGCAACGCACGCAATCGCGTGCGTTGCACCGTCCTTCGTCTCGTCCTCGTCCTCACCTCACCCTCACCCCACCCTCGACTGACGACAACGAGGAACGACGCCTCGTCCTCACCCTCACCTCACCCTCACCCTCGACCAATGACGACGATGAGGAACAACGCAACACATGCAATCGCGTGCATTGTGCCGTCTCTCGTCTCCATCTCTCATCTCGTCCTCACCTCACCCTCACTCCACCCTCGACTGATGACGACGCCGACGATGAACGACGCATCATTCTCGTCCTCACCCTCATCTCACCCTCACCCTTGACTGACACCGACGACGAGGAATGATGCAACACACGCGATTGCGTGCATTGTGCCGTCTCTTGTCTCGTCCTCGTCCTCACCTCACCCTCACTCCACCCTCAACTGACGATGACGACGATGCGTCATCCTTGTTCTCACCCTCACCTCATCCCACCCTCATCTTGTCCTTGTCCTCACCTCACCCTCACCTCACCCTCATCCTCGCGTCCTCGCGCCGTTGCTGCCATGTGACACTGTCACCCTCGTCGCCCTCAGCGTGCAGGAGCAACAGCAGAATGCGCGAATTGTGCGCGTTCTGCCGTCGCTCTTGCATGCTCGCTTCAACTCCATGTTCATACCCACAGGTATACCCCCCTGGGGTACGAGTACGGGTCCCTGTTTTGCGTACCCGCGCATTTACCCGTACCCTGGTCGCGGGTACGGGTATATGCGCGGGTATGAGTACAGGTATGCCTCCAGACACCTGGGGGTATACCCGTGCTATTCCCTAGTTGGTAATGGCTTCATGCCATGTAAATATCCAACGAGCCTTCGTGCCGATAATGAGACTTCAAGCCAGTTCTTCCAGATGAACCAGTCTTTCCCTGAAGAATCTAACTTCAGGACCTCAAGTACTCTATCTCCGGCTTTCGACATGTTGGGCGTTTTTGTTAAGGTCAGGCAAACTCCGAGGGGAGAACGAACTCCGGAACTCCGGAGTTGTCTAGCGGACGGGACTTGGCTTCACCATATGTGGTGCGCCCTTGCTAGGAGTCCTGTTGTCCCGGAATTTACTGATGGGTCGGAGATAGACTTAAGATGTACTAGATGTCAAGTCGAGCGGAGGTTTCAGAGAGAGAGTCTTCGAGACTCGAGCAGAGGAGAGGAGTTAAACTAAGTTGATATTCGAACTAAAGAGAAATACAGGAGTTGCGGAGGTTTATATACTACGGAGTCGTAGGGGATTACTAACGGAGTGGAGTTGGTTTGTAAGTAAAGAGTCGGGGGTAAGATAAAGCCGGAGCTGTGTTCCTAAGCGGAACACAGGTTCGGAGGATGCTAAGAAGCGGAACTAATACTAATGCGGAGGAATGGAGGTAACAGAAGATGTATGTAAGTAGGGTCGTAAGTATGGACAAGGTCCGGGGGTCAGAGGTTGTGTCTCGAATGAGAACGTACCGGAGTTCGTATGTACAAGAATCGGAGTTGGTCCGGAGGACCGGGGTTGGACTTAGAGAATTTCCGGGATATGACACTGGGACCAAGAACACTTTTCCCAGCCTTCCTGTCAATCTCCAGTTCCACCTGACTATAATGGCCCTCAAGAGCCTCTCTATGATGAAAATGTCCAATATTTTGGTCCCGGCGATATGTACTACTGGCACTACCATCTGAAACTTACAGGTATGTGTCAAAATCCATTTTTACAGGTATACATGCTGAACAAGTTGTTGTGTAGCTTGACCATGCAATGAACATGGCCAGTTTCTTGTGCCTGGAACTCTGCCTCTGATGAGAGAAAGAAATGACCAGAACTGGTTTCCCTATGATAGTCAGCTCCAATTTGAGACCACCGAGTTTCTGTATTCAAAATGTCAAATGTCAGCCTCAAAAATTGATATCCTTCTAGACCTTTGGGCAAGCTCCCTCTATCCTCATGGAGTAAATCCACCATTTGTTGATCACCGGCATATGCTCAAAACCATCGACTTGACCACTGTCAGTGATATCAGATGGCAGTCCTTCTCTGCTCAGTACACGGGTGAAATCCCAGAGATTAATCCCCCACTATGGATGACACAATAGTACGATGTCTGGTATCAAGACCCTCATCATGTAGCACAAAAATTCTTGGCAACTCCAGTTTTGCTGGCCGGCTTGATCTTTGCCCGTTTGCAGAGTACTCGACTGATGACCAAATCCAACAATACAAGGACTTCATGTCTGGCGAGTGGGCATGGGATCAGGCGGTATGTGTCAACATGCCTCTCTAAACCTATTAAACTCAATGAAACATAGGAAATAATTTCTGAGGATGAGAACACTGCTGGCAGCACATTTGTCCCCATTATTTTAGGTAGCAATAAGACCACAGTTTTGGTCACTATGGGTAACAACGAGTATTACCCTTTATATATGTCAGTCAGAAATGTTCAGAACAATGTCAGACAAGCACATTCTGATGCACTTGTCTTGATTGGCTTCCTTGCTATACCCAAAAGTAAGTATTTTGAATGATTTATGCTCAACCCCACATGTTAACCAGTTAATTATTTAGCAACAAAGGAACATTCATTGAATGTGAGTTTCTGCAATTTCTGTTGCCAGCTCTTCTATAACTCCCTAGCAACCATCCTTCAAACCCTCATGCCCACAATGACAACTCCCGAGGTTGTTCGCTATGCTGATGGCCACTTCCAACGCACTATCTATGGTCTAGGACCATACATTGCAGACTATGAGGAGCAAGTTCTCCTGATGTGTATTGTATGCAGTTGGTGTCCATGGTGAGTTCACATGTTTCTTTCTAAGTAAAGATTCTTATTGTATAGTGATAGATGTCAGTCCCCCCAGGATAGCTTGGACAACAACTCACTCGATCGAACACGTGCATTCAATGAGGCACTGTTCCAAGAGAGCACACTAGACATAATGTGGAGCGAGTATGGTGTGGTGGGAGATCTAGTGGTACATTTCGGACTACATCATGCAATGCAACATGAACTCAATCACTTTGCAGCCATTTACGAATGATTTCCCTTGTGCGGATATTTACCAATTGATCACCCCAGACATTTTGCATCAGCTTGTGAAGGGTTGTTTTAAGGACCACTTAGTCGACTGGGTCACTGCATACATAACTACAAAACACACAAAAAGAGAAGCTGACCACATCCTAGATGAGATTGATTACAGGTGCATCCGTTGCCTGACAATGGCAAGTAGGCCATGGTTTCATTCCCGTGATGCAGAATTGCCGTGGTCACACCATTCACTGGCTTACAGCGCTTTCCTCAAGGGCATGGATTCAAACAATGGACAGGTGATGATTCCAAGGCACTGATGAAGGTGTGCCCTACTGCATAATCATATACACCCCCCCTTCGTCTCATACTTCTATTAGGTCTATATTGCTGTGATTGGGAGCTTCATGCCAGTGGGTATTGTGTGCACTTTTCATGCATTTTTGGAATTTTGTTATCTTGTTCATCAGCATATCATTTCTGAGACAGCACTTCAGGAGATTGAAGCAGCACTTCACTGTTTCCATGAGTTCTGTCAAGTATTCATATCCGGTGATGTTCCTGTTGCTGCAACATTTTCCCTCCCACATCAACACTCTGCAAAACACTATCCCCATCTTATTCGTCTTTGGGGGGCACTGAATGGACTATGCTCCTCCCTCACCGAAAGCAGACATATTAAAGCTGTTAAAGAACCATGGCAGCGGTCAAGCAAATACCAAGCCCTTGGTCAGATGCTATTGACAAACCAGTGGCTCAACAAGATTGCCACTTCTCGCATTGACTTTGCCAGTCATGGAATGCTCAATCAAACTTGCCTATCAGCTGCAATCAATGCTGTCAGTACATCTTCTTTGTGTATGCTTATGTAGGAGGGTCTCAAAATTTCATACTTAGCCCAGTCAATGTCTAGCAACCCCAAGAACAGCAAAGAAGTCAATGGTGACTCACCAGATGGTTCTCCCTCATGACAAGGGGCAAGTATTCAGGGTGATAATGATTTGGCCATGACCGACGATGATGCAACCAACTTATCCGTTCACATGAGACTTGCACGCTCTCCCTGTAGGTCTTTCATTCATTCACTGTATGGTCATACCTAATATTACCTTTCAGAGTGGTGACGTCCACACATGCTCCCCACACTTGCACAGAAACTCCATATCCCTAATCTGGTCGAATTAACATGCCGTTTCCTATTTGACCAGTATCACTCAGGTGATCCCCATGATAGGTCAGACATTCCACTATCTGATTGCCCACAGTATGATGGGTGGATTGCAGTCTACAACTCAGCAAGTACAAGATTCTATGCCCCGAGCAATCTGAGTGGGATTGGAGGGATGCAAACTGAATTCATTCAATCCACGCCACTCTGGAGGAAGCAGGGTGCTCACAAGGACTGTGTACTTGTCACCACTGATTCCATTGCATCTGGAATGCGCGCTTTTGATGTAGCGTGCATCTTTGCATTCTTCTCATTTGTGGACCATAATGGGAAATACTTCCCTTGTGCGGTTATCCAATGGTTCGACAAGATAGGTGACTCTGCTGATGAGGACACAGGCATGTGGATGGTTTATCCCAGCTTCCTCCCAAACCATTCACCTGATTTCTCTGTTATTCACATTGATTCCATTTACCATGCCACACATTTGATACCTATATACAGTACTACCCCCATCTCCCATCATGTCAAGCCTCACAATTGCTATGAAGCGTTCTGTGCATTCTATGTCAACAAATATGTTGATCACCATGTGTTTGAACTTGCGAGCTAAAATACTTGCCCTTGCCTTCCTTGTGTCTACTGATATGCACTGTTCTTGCACATGTTGGTGTGTCACAGTCATGGTTGATTTCTTAGTGGTAGAACATGTACTACTAGTAGTACCCAGACAATAATGGATATACTTCGTACACTGAATGTACTTAGCAACATTGCATCATTGAAATTTGTGCTTATTTGGCCTTAGGAGGTTGGCATACTTTTTTTACTTGATAGAAAAGGTCCAGGGGCTTGCTTGTGTGTCTTAGTCACCTTTGGCTTGCGGTATAAGTGCTGAAAGCAAGAGTAAGCTTAGATAAGGATTACACCATTTTGCTGATGTCATACTGTTTTTTTTGTTATTTCAGGATATGTGGTCACATGACTTGGGAATGCATGTGAGCACAATAACCGGTCATCACCCGGTCACATGCATTCCCACACACTGACCCTTTCCAACCCGTTGTACATACAATGCATGAAACCTGCAGGGCCTACACTCGAACAAGGAAGAGATTTGTGATGAGCTCAAGTGACTCATCTTCTCGTTCTAACTGCTCTCTCTGGTCCTATTTCAATTCGTCCTTGCAGGTCCTGGATGATCAACAACCAATACGCACCACTTGGCAAGACCATGAAACCATGGAATTGATTCAATTCCTTCTGGCTCACAAAGCCTCCTCCGTAGACAGCAACTTTAAGACTGCAACATTTCAACAAGCTGTGGACCATATCAATAACAAATTTGTGTTACAGTCAAAGCCAAAGACTGGTTCATCCTGTTCATCTAAATGGTCCAAGGTTTGTGCTTTTGCCTTTTCTACTTTTGATCAGCCAAAACCATCCTGCAGTTAAAAGCTGACTTTTTTGCTGTCCAATCTCTCAAAAATGCCTCAGGTTTCAGCTACTCTGACACAAATGGTGTGGCAGTCACACTTGAAACACAAAATGTTTGGGACAACTATCTCAAGGTACATGCATCTCTGTTAATGATCCATTCAATATAGACAATTTTTTTCTAGTCACACCCCAGTGCGAAACCCTTTTCCAACAAAGGGTTTCCATATTACGCCAACATTGAGTCTATTCTTCCAACAGGTACTGTGCGAAGAAGGCGCAACATATTTCATCCAGGTGATGTACCCTGATCAGACGCAAACTCAATTGGTCCTACCACAGCTCTGCCCACCACCAATCCATCTTCGTCCTCTCATGGCCAAATGTTCCCGCCAATCGCATTTGGTGTCAGTCCATCCATTAATCCAGCAGTGGCTGGCAGCCCTAGCTACCACTCATCATTCCCTGCTATTCCTGCTGCCTCCGACTTCGTCTTTAATACCACCATTCCCACCACCTCATCCATCTCCTTCTACAATGCTGCCATTCCTGCTGCCTCGTCCACCTCCTTCTACAACACTGCCATTCCTGCCACCTCATCCACCTCTGTCTACAGTGCCACTATTCCCACCACTTCATCCACCTCTGTCTACAATGCTGCCATTCCTGCTGCCTCGTCCACCTCCTTCTACAACACCACCATTCCTGCCACCTCGTCCACCTCTGTCTACAGTGCCACTATTCCCACCACTTCGTCCACCTCTGTCTACAACACCGCCATTCCCACCGCCTCGTCCACCTCTGTCTACAACACTACCATTCCCACCACCTTGTCCACCTCCATCTACGGTGCCACCATTCCCACTGCTCCATCCACCTCTGTCTACAATGCCGCCATTCCCACCACCTTGTCCACCTCTGTCTACAATGCGTGGACAATCATGCTCACCAGTAGCCTCATTGATTGTCACCAGTGTCAGTTGCAACAAACAAAAGCAACCTGCGAGTGAGCTTGGATCGACTGCCAGCAGCGAGGTGAAATGCTCATGGCCATTGTTGGCAACTGCACAGGCACAGGTCCAAGCATCCGACGCCATGGGAGACATCACAGCATCATTCAAGCAGGTTGCAGGCAAGTTCAACTCTGTGACACAACCCCCATCTGGTGATGTTATCACTCATGCTGCAAACATTGTGAATAGTCTTGATATCCCTGATGAGGACAAGATGTTGTTGGCTGACTACATGAGTGATGCCAAGAATGAGAGTGCAGTCAAGTTTTTTGTAACATTTGAGGGTGATATGCAGAACAAGTGGGTTGAGAAAAGGCTACAAAAACTTAGGCAGCCTATGTTCTGGTAGTATTGTGTCTGTATTCTACTTGTCATGTCCTTGTCCTTGCTGCTATGTCATGAACTATGCAATATGCATCCTGTACATCAACCCCTCTGTGTATAGTGTCCAACCTATGTTTACATGACTTGTCCTGCTGCCTGGTATTGCCTAAGTTCTGCCTGATATTCCACCCACATCTCCTCTGCAATCAGCTCACGCCTAGCTTTTGCTCTTCATTGTTCCCCTGCATTAGCTGGTCCTTCTGCCAGTATTCCAAGTGCTTCTACATCTTCTTCATCCTGCCCAATTCCATTTAGAGCAAATTCAGGATCCAAGAAAGCCTCAGGTTCGAGAGTACGAATATAGTTGTGAATAGCACAGAGTGCAGCAGGAATTCGTGCCTGTATATCCATACCATATTCAGGAGGGAGCTGGAGGATTTGCCATTGACGCTTGAGGACACCAAAGATTCATTCAATGATGCACCAGAGTGATGAATGCCAAAGGTTGAAAAGTTCTTCCTTAGTTGTTGGCCTATTAAAAATGTGAGTATTCAAATGTTTTGACAATAAACTCAACACCTTACCATAGATTTGCTTGACGCCATTCCTTCAAATGATAGCAAACACCACAATAGGACACAAGCAAGGCATCACAGGATCCAAACCCTGCATCTCCAAGAAAATAGTGTCCTTCTGGCACCCAAAAATCATGGATACGAGCTTCATTCCATAGAGTTGCATCTGAAGATGCTCCATCCCATCCAGTCATGGCATATATGAAGTGAAAATCAAAGTTGCAAGCAAAAAGGCAGTTTTGAGAGAGAAAACCTTTGTGGTTACACATATTGACATGATCTTCAGGAGAAACAAAGGCATGGATATGGGTACCATCAACTGCACCAATGCAGTTCCAGAAAGCATGAAAATGGAAATTATTGATAATCATGTCAGGAATGGGGGTGTCAAGTGTTGGCAGCTTGACCTGAGATGTGTAGAGTGGAGGGGATGAAAAGAACACAGTCATTTTTTTGAAATATCTGTAGATATCATCAAAAATGGCATGATAGATCATTACTATCACTTACTTTGTAATGGTAGTTGGAGAATGTTGAAACTGCTCAGCAACAAGGCACAAGCTAAGACCTGTAACACAAGTGTATAGAAATATCCCTAGCTGCTCCTCAACAGAGATGCCACAGCAGGATTTTGTAATGCCACATTGCATCAGGATGTTGACAAGACCATTGAAAACATCATGGCTAACACCAATATTTGTATGGATACAATCTGGATGGCCATTGAGTAGTTCAATAATCCAACCTTCTCCAGTTAAGATTGAGATATGATAAGGGATACGAGCAGTTTGAGCAAGAAAGACCTTCTGATAGAGGAATACAGCTTGTGCAGCCAGTAGCATCAACAAAAGGACAAGCCGGTTTCTGGGAGATTGATGAATGAGTTGGGCCTCAAGATCCACTGGCATGGTGGTATGGTTTGAGGGAGTGAAAGCCCACTATCAGATCAATCAGCAATCGCTCGCACTGTATGCATGGGAAATGCTGTGTCAGCCCGAAGCTGACCACACTATAGTCTACCGTACTACAGGCCATGTCGGATACCTTGAGATAATACAAGTTACACCGTGTCACCCGCTTGCTCACCCCAATCTGTGCAAGCAGGCATGGCGCCTGCAAGCTCACCCCATCTTTTGCTCCGTCATTCACCCCATTTTTTGCTCCGTCGCTCACGCCTTCTCGCCTGTTGCTTCGAAATGTGCCTTGAGTGCATACACTGATCCCAAACATGCACCAGGTACGCCCTACCACCATGTCCAAGCCAACACACATCCTAACATGCCCCAAGTGCTCCCACAGATCCCACAGGGTGACATGAGATGGCACGCCACCACATTCACCAACTTGCGAGCCCCACCGCACAATGCACCCGATCACCTTTGTATGAGCCCCCAAGTGCTCATTTGCCACCCCTACCTCACACGTGTGAGCCCCAGTGCACAGCCCCCCACCCATTCCTTCATCCCCATT
>JBBPQN010000233.1:0-20359 GCA_038092575.1 Boletus subluridellus | reverse complement strand
GTCTCGAAGACTCTCTCTCTGAAACCTCTGCTCGACTTGACATCTAGTACGTCTTAAGTCTATCTCCGACCCATCAGTAAATTCCGGGACAACAGGACTCCTAGCAAGGGCGCACCACATATGGTGAAGCCAAGTCCTGTCCACTAGACAACTCCGGAGTTCCGGAGTTCGTTCTCCCCTCAGAGTTTGCCCGACCTTAACAATGTCCCTGTATCCTCATGAACCACACTTATTTCCAAGCACAAAGGAATTATAAATTGTTCAATGTTATATACTTTTTGATGGACAGCCACTTTTGAAACTATGCTGCCCCCTCCATTTGTAGGATACACCTATTGTATTGAATTCTCCTTATGATCCAGTATATGAGTTGTACAAATGTTGGCTTTTTTGAGCTTCATGTATTTATAAAACCTGAGTATTACTACAGCATTAGAGGATTATTCACTTCTATATCCTGTGACCAGGTTGTGTGGCAATGAGTCTGGAAATCCTCCTCAGTGCCATCCTCCAGTCATATTGCTGGCTAACATGCAATGCCAGCCTTCTTTGCAGCTCCCTTACCACTTGGGCTAGAAGAATGATCTAGCATCAAGATATTAGGGTTACTTCAAGTAACTTTCCATACTCATTTATTTTTCATCCTGGTTTCTAAGAGATGACAAGAGTGTTGCCAACTACTCTGTCCCACTGTTCATATGGAGTTGGAAGCTCAGTAAGGGGGTCATGGTATTACTTCTGCCAATGCACCAGCAATTACTCAAGTTTGTTAACCTGAAATTCAATTTCAGGCCCTCTCTGGGGTGGGATGTCAAACCCCTTGCTCTAGGTTTGTGTTTGTGGTCACTCCTTTAGTGAATAGTGATCCAGGAGCCTTCAAGATGCATGAGAACAATTGTTGGAATGGGAAAAGGTGCCTTTCAAGTGTGCTAGCAAAGGCAAAGGAGCTTTACCAGCAAAAAAGGCCTGCACCCAAGAAACATCAAGAGCTAGCTCTCCAGTAGTGGATAACCCCAATGTTGGGCTCTTGCCTGATTTAAGGGTGAACAGAGAAGGCTTAGCTTCCAGCATAGTTCAGGTTGGTCTTTTCATGCTCAAAAGACACACCAGTGACTGATCAGCTCTGGCATATTGTGCAGGACCTGCCATAGTCTGTAGCTGGCAGAAATGAAGATAATGGTGGAATGTCTCCTGCATAGCACTGCCTGCATCAGCTCAACTGACACCTATTCCTTCATTTCAGAGACTCACTTCCAGAGCCTCTGATGCCCCTACCACCACTGGGTGTCACTGGTACTATGCAGCCTATGTCTATGCCCACATCTGCTTCTATCTCTATGCCTGCTCCTGCTCCAATCTTTGGCCCTTCCTCAACCTCCATAATGGAGGGGTTAATTAAGTCAATTCCTTCATTAATTCATCTCATTTTCCAAACACAGAAGAACAAATTCAGCTTATACTAAGTCTACCATACTGAGTCAATCCCATCACATCACCCTGATGACCCATTTTCAATCACAAACAAATGCATAGATGGGGAAAAAGCAATAACTAGGTGTATCGGAAAACCATTTCTATCTGTACCTGAATGAGAACTCAATGCATCTAGGAGACTGGTATTGGAATCAAGGGATCCAGAAGTCCAAGGAGAGCTTCTGAGAGCTTCTTAATATTGTTGGTAGTGAAGATTTCATTCTGGAAGAGGTCACAAAGACAAATTGGCAAGCTGTGGACAAGACATTGGGCCAAAACCAGTTTGATAACCAACCAGACTCAGGTGATTGGTTAGATGAAGATGCTGGGTGGAGGCACACAGCAGTACCAATTTCCATTCCTTTCCACAGTTGTTTCCAGGACCCTGGGCCCAAAATCTACCACATATATGACTTCTACCACTACTTATTGACATCAATCATCTGCAAAAGGGTTTCCAATGCATTATACTCATCTCAGTGCCATTATGGGCCTTATGAACTTCATTGGCACCCCTCACACAAAGAGCATGATGTACGAGTATATGAAGAGCTCTACACATAGGATGTAGAGTAACAAAATCACACTATTACATGCATCATCACAACTTGAACACCTATCCAATGGAAATTTATGGATGATTTGGCAACATGCATCTGACGGTGAGGCTCATCATATATAGTACATAGTGGAGGATGGTACATCAAATAATCTGCAATTTTCAGTTGGGGTTGAATAGGGAATACACTACTCAATATAAGCTTGTTTGTGTGTCATCTCCTCAAATACTGCCTTTTGTTTGGCACTCCATGCTTCAATTTCTGACCTGTTGAAAGAGAGGACCAAGTACCTCAAAATAATGAGGTCTGGGTGCCTGACCTGCATCTCCTGAAGGTATTTCTCATTGGACCTGATGAGAAAATGGCATGGTAAAACAGGGCAGCTGGGGATTTGTCAAGGCAGCCTCATTAGGTTACATATATGTATGAGAACATACATAATATACTCAGAGTCATTCTTGCTGTCATCTTTGGGCTTGCCAGTGGAGCTCTCAGACTTGATTTCAGAGTTGACTGTGTTCCCTTCACCAATATGAATAGAGACAGAGTTTGTGTCATACCTGTCATTGATGTCAGTAAAAACGTAATACATATTACTAGTAGGCATGCTGTTGGTGTCACTAAAACTGTCATCCAAGTCTCAACAATCCCAGTGTCTGATTTCAACTGGGTCTCCCGTTTAAGCTCTTGTTTGATATGAAAGACGATCGTCTCTAATAGAATCTAGTAGCTAGACAGCACAGTTTAGATCAACTTTCATTATCTTTTTTCCAGGTTTGTCAATGTCAAGACAAACCACATATAAATTCCACTGAGGGACAATGCCATGGATATCAATTTTGATGACATCTTCCAAAATATGAATGACAGGAGGTTGTTTGATAAGCCTTGCAGTTACAGATTCTGACATTTTTTAAGTAAGTGAAAAATCTGATCTGATTGATTTCTACATATCTGCAGAATATCCTGGATCAGAGATTATAATGCTTGTCACATCCAGATGCATCTTATCTTTTTACCTCCAAGTCTGTGAATTGTTTCTCCCTTATCATATTGTTATTTTGCTAATTTATAGGCATTGGAATAAATGCATCCAGCAACATATTCAACTTTGGTTTGTATAACATGAACACTACCCATAGCAACTATGAATTCTCTCTACCTCCACTATCAGGTGCCTCCTTTCAGGAGATGGGTGATCTAGGCATGCTTATAAATCATGCAACTGCCAGTTATGGCATGTTTTCCCAGGTGAGTAAGTTCCATGTGTGGTCTTCTCATTGTTATTTTTCAGGCTGCATACACACAAGATACCACCACTACCCAGCAGGTGGGCATCCTTAAATAGCATTGTAACCAGTTGGAACTCCAATTATCCAAGGTTATATTGAAGAGAGACACCATAAAGTAAGTGGTGTGCAACTTGTATTGACAGAACTACTAATTAGTACCTTTTGTCTAGGACACTTTACAATCAGCTCATGACCTCTTTGCAGGGTTGCTTTCCATTAGACTGTGGAAGCAGTCCATCCAGCCTACCCTCTCCTGCTCAGGATGATCCCACTGGCTCAGCCTATCCAAGTCTACATTTCTGGATGCAAACACCATACAACCAGTGGATGAACTCACCTTAAGCACATGCAGAGACAAACTGGAAGCTTGCTTACCTTGAGGACACAAATGGCATTATGGTGTCCAAGAACATACATAATCAAGACAATCCAGAAGGCATTGCAAGCAGATTGGATTGACTTGGTCAACAAAGGGCTGGCACTGAAATCATGGAGCATGATATGCATGTCTGCATAAGAGCTGTTTTATGCAATGATAGAGAAGTCATTCCCAATATTCAAGCTTGGTCACAACAGATGGAAGTTAGACTACTTATGTGCTACTGATTATCCTAGTTGGATGAGAAATAATCTGAACAAGGACAGCAAATGGTTTGCCAGTGGTAACAAGTTAATAAAAACTGAGGAGGAGCCTGAGGCAGCAGGTTAGGAGATGGAGATGGTCTTTACTGCTAATGGCAAACAAAAGATGAAGCAGTCAATGCCTGAGGGAGGTAGGAAAAAAATAAGGGGTAAGTGTTCTTCACTTTCATTATGATATTCTAACAACACACATGTAGTTGATACAACCGACTTGGACACTAGTCAGGCCAGTGTGAGAGACAATGCCTTCACTGTCAGTGGCACTCCATTCACTTTTAATCACAGTCAATCACCAGATCAATTCTACAATGACAATGATCTTCATGGGCCCCTGCAGTCTTTGACTGTTGCTTCCACTGTTGCCCCTCCTGTTGCTCCCACTATCACCCCTTCTGTTGCTTCTGCTATTACCCCTCCTGTTGCTCCTGCTATCATTCCCCCTGTTGCTCCTGCTGTCATTCCCTCTGTTGCTCCCACTGTCATTCAAGTTCCTGTTGTTTCTGCTGTAATCCCTCCTGTCGCTCTGACTGCCAATGGGGCTGTTGTCCCCATTGTGTGCCCTGCTATTGTTTCTGCAGTTATTCCAGTTGTTGCCCCAACTGTCATTCCAGCTGTCACCCCTGCTATCACTCCTGCTGTCATTCCTACTGTCAACACAACTGCCACTCCTATGTCTTCTCCAAATGTTGTTCCCCTGCCATCTTTACTGACTATTGCTCCTGTTTCTTTAAGTGTTGCTCCTGCATCTTCAACTGTTGTAAACCCAGTGTAAGTGAACATAATTGTCTGATATCATTAAACTAACACATTTGTAAGGGCTATGCTGTCAAAAACTGGATTCAAACTCAAGATTCCAAGTTGCACTATCCCTTCCATGCCAACAGCAATACAAGAGGTCAACAACACAAAGGACACCAGTATGGTATCAAACAATAAAGACATACCTACAGCTACATCAAACACATCCAAGACAGTTGGGAAATGCAAACAAAGTACCTGGAAACCTTATGGGTCCAAGAAAGCCCCAATGACATATTGGAAAGTACAGGGTTGTATGTGTATACTATTTGTTAGATTTATCACATTGAATCTCTCTTTCTAGGTCATACTCACCCAGTCCTATGTCACTTTGATTCATGCACATCAAGTTCAATGCTTTTTTCACCCTCAATGATGTCATCTGCTTTTCATCATGCTGCTTGCTGTTTGTGTCATTTGTGTCCATTTCTGTTGCCTTCCTGCTGTTTTATGCTATGGTCTGCAATACTGTGATGTTTCATATTCTGCTGTGAACTGCACCTGGCTGTATTTGTTACATGCTGTTTTATGCAATCATCTGCAATCCATTGTCTGCAGCATTCTGCTGTGAACTGCACCTGGCTACATTTATCACATGCCATATTATGTTACTGTATGCTACCATGTTCAAGAAATTGTCTGTGCTCTTATGTTGGTGTATGTATGATGATCATACAGTAGCATGAGATACATAGCATATTGTACCATCTCCATTCTTATCAAATGTAAACATATCAATATGCTGTCATCATGTGGCTTAGGTGTTGACACCCAAAAACATATCACACCACAAATAGCTAGATCATGACATGCATTAAATGCCCATTTTATCAGTAAAGTCTGTCTGTGCCTGTTCCTATGTGTATATTCAGACTCAACTAAAAAAAAACAGGTATGACCATACTTGGACACTGTTGGACATAACCAGTTTTCACTGGGAATGAACCTTCATCATTCACAACTGACTATTTCTCCAACTGTGCCTCTATCACCACAAAGTGCAATGACTGAAGAATGAGCAGAATCTCCACTAGAATCCCGTATCCCCATGAATGTTGATGAACACAAGTCAGAGATTAAGGCAGGTCTGCTGGATGATTTCTCTGGTCACCCAGATGATGCACCACAATGGCTATTGGCCATGAAGGCCTACTTTCAGATGAATGCTCATTTCTACAATGATCAAGCCAAGACCCTTACCCTTCTCACCAAGATGAGCAAAGGCTGAGGAAAGGACTTTTCTGAAGGATGGTATCAGAAAATAGGAGATGAGATAGTGAAGGACAATGCTAAGTCCTTTGCCACTATAACTCAAGGCTTTACTAAAGCCTTTACCCCATATAATGTTGGAACCAAGGCCCAAATTGACTTGGGAAGGTTGAGATAGAATCTCAGGGATCCTAACAGGCTGGACAACTATAACCTCCAGTTCCAACTTCTCACTGGAAAAGCTGAGATTACAGATCAAAAGGCATTAATTGAGTGGTATATCAATGGCCTAGATAACAATCTCTCCAACTCCATCCTAATGATGTCTGTCATTCCTGATACTATCAATGAATGAATTCAAAAGGCCTCTCAATTTGCTGGGCAGGCAAGAAGGAGAGATGGACTCTGATGAGGAAGAGCCTTTATTCCCACATCCATATGGACTTTACCCCATCAAACCTGCTCCACCTCTTGCCAAGATTCCATCCACCTCACCCTGGTCAAGCATGCCCAACACATAAAGGATAGCCTGTGCTTCATTTGCCACCAGAAGGGATGTTGTACCACCAACCACCCCTGTCCCCCCACAATAACAACACCCCTTGCAGCAGTAACAGCCTGCCATGCCCCATCAGTAAAACAGCCCTTTTCCCACAATAAGTTTTTGTTTGTCATATAAGCAGTTTATATAAAATGGTCAAAGCAGTGGTGTTAAAAGCATATATTTAATGGTAAAATTATATGATAAAAATTTCAAACCCAGGTTATAGGCAGAATTTTTTTCACATTTTCTGTCCAACTCTGGACAGTTGGAAACATTGCTAGGGAAATCTGGCCAACTCTGTTCAGGTAAAAGTTGGTTTGCTGATGCATTTCAGGAACCACCAAAGGGTCAGGGCCACCACCACCATGCCTAACCCAGATCCTTTTGCAACTTACATCACCAACCTTGAAGGAAGGAACATCCCAAAAGAGGATATTCTGGAGGTACTCAAAACCTGTTACAAGAAAGAACCAGAGGAAGGGAAAGAAACAGTGGCCACTGCTAAGATAGAAGCAGCCAAGGATTTTCAGAACAGAGGGAAGTTTTGATGTCTCCCCCTCTGATGACTATAGCTTCTGTATTTGTATCAGATTCACATGCACAGTCAATCCAAATCCCTCTCTCCCTTTATATGCATGCAGGAGTAGAAATTGTCAATGTTACTGCCCTTATCAATAGTGGAGCAACTGGGTGTTTCATTGATTGAGACTTTATCTTGAGACATCACATTCCTATCACCCAGCTTCTCAAACCACTGAAAGCCTGAAATGTGGATGGATCTACCAAGAGAAAGGGATTATCTGACACCAGATGTCCCTTACTCTTCAAGTAGAAGAAATAGAAGAAGAGTGGAAGTTAATGGTCATCAATTGTGGATCTGAGAATGTCATCCTTGGTCTCCCATGGCTTAAAGACATCAATCCCATCATCAATTGGGTGACTGGACAGGCCACCATTCCAGATCAACTTCCTACCCCTCATCATGACTCCCCAGATGCCATCACCCAATGATATCTTGTCTAATATCTGGACATGGACCCAGACCTTCACATCACCCAGCTATGGAAGAAATGACTTGAATGCTCTCTATCCATTTTAAAAACTACCATCACAACTGAGATCACCTTGAAAGCTGAGAAACTAGAGACAAAACTCCCACCTGCATACTCTGCCTTCCACAATATATTCAAGAAGAAGGCCATCAATGAACTACCCCCCTCTCAACCCTTTGATCACACCATAAATCTCAAAGGTAGCTTTTCTCTGAAAGTCACCAAAGCTTCCCCCCTCAATCTGAAGGAATTCAACACCTGTCAAGCCTTCATCAATGAACATGTTAAATCTGGGAAGATAGTCCCATCAAAGTCACTACAGGGTTCCCCCTTCTTTTTCATCCCAAAGTAGGATTGATTAGTATGCCCTGCCAGGACTACCAATGCCTCAATAAACACATGGTCAAAAATGCCTACCCCCTCCCTCTCATACTGGATCTTATGGACAAACTGAAGGGCTTCTGCCTCTTCACCAAGATGGATATTTGATGGAGATATAACAGTGTACTGATCAAACCTGAGGATCGCTGGAAGGCTGCCTTCATCACCCTTTTTGGCTTCTTCAAACCAATAGTAATGTTCTTTGGACTTTGCAACTCCCCTGCCACCTTCCAGGCTCTCATGGACCATCTCTTTGGCAATATGATGGCAGAGGGATGGCTTATTATCTACATGGACAACATCCTCATCCATTTCTCCTCTTCTATTGTTCATGAAGAATAAACAAGAGTCCTTCAGTGACTACAGGAACACAAGCTCTTCCTCAAACTCAAGAAATGTTCCTTTGATGTTAATGAGGTGGAATACTTAGAGATGATCATACAAGAGGGGCAGGTAAAGATGGACCCAGTCAGGCTGAGTGCAATTGATGACTGGAAACCCCTAACCTCTGTTAAAGCAGTCCAATTGTTTATCAGACTCTGTAACTTCTACAAGAAATTCATCCTGGACTTCTCAGCCCTAGCCTGCCCCTCATCGAGTTGACAAAGAAGAACACCTTCTGGAAATGAAACAAACCCCAGTAAACTGCCTTCCTTGCCATCAAGGGAGCCTTCACCAAATGACCAGTCCTATGCCTCCCCGACATCCTCTTCCCCTTCTTCATCATGACTGATGCATATCTCACCACTATAGAAGCAGTCCTCATGTAGAAAGACACCAACAGCAACCTCCATTCCTGTGCCTACCTCTTTCAAACCCTCTCTTCAGCTGAGAGAAACTATGATATCTATGATTACATATGAGTTGCCTGCCATCATTCATGCCCTGGAAGAATGGCGACACTATCTTCTGGGGACCTCCCACCTGGTCACTATCCTTATAGACCACAAAAACCTAACATACTTCAAACAACCCAGGAAGTTGTCTCATCACCAAGCCCAATGGTTAATATTCTTACAGGACTTTGACCTCACCTTCCACCACCTCCCTGGTACCCAGATGGGCCCAGCAGATGCTCTCTCTCATCAGAATGACATCACCACCTCTGATGATAATCAGGACATCACCCTCCTTTCCCCCACCCCCTTTGTCCATTCCATTGATGCAGCTCTAGCTGTGAAAGTTGCATCCTCATCCCCCACAGACCTCCTCATGCTCAATGCTGTTAAAGCTCTTGCCAATGGGTCTTCTCTCTTTCCCTGTGCTGCCAGAATGGATTGGTTCTATGACTACCCCCACCTTTATTAAAGAAACAAACCTTTTGTCCCTGAATCAACCTGCCATGACCTCATCTGTTCCATTCATGAAAGTGAAACTGTGGGGCATGGTGGTTATTTTTGCACAGTCAATGCCCTCCAATGAGACTATTGGTGGCCTAGCCTTACCACTTTTGTCTGTTGTTTCATTTTGGGTTACACTGTCTGTTAGGCCCACAAAGTGAATATGTACCCACCCCTCTGTCCCTTCCCCCACCCCACTGCCTTCCTTGGTGACCTGCCCCTTCCAGTCCATTTTGGTCGATCTCATCATGGATCTTTCCCCATCCCTTGGTTTCAACTCCATTATGGTTGGGGTCAACCATGGCCTTACAAAGGGGGTAATTTATGCCCCTTATCTCAAAACAATTGATGCTGTAGGAGTGGCACATCTTTTCTTCAAAATGGTCTTCTGCTGCTTCAGATTACATGACAGATGTATCTCTGATTGAGGACCCCAGTTTGCTTTCACCTTTGCAAGAGAACTGGCTAGACTCCTCAGATACAACCTGTTGAACTAGCACATGTATTGGCTAGAGTTATGCAAAGCATACTTATCTGCTGACTAAGCAAGGTAACAGTGAATGTAGTGGTTGGGAATCAAGAAGTGATTAGAACTCAGCTCAGCTGAGTTTGTACTTAAGTACAGTGAACATGTGAACAATTATATGAGTATGGTAAATACTACTCCTATTGTTCAACACTCTGCCTGGTCTAATGTACCATAGTATTGTAAGACTGAAGTGAAGAATCAATCATGCAATCCAGAAGGAAAGGTGAGGTTATGAAACTCCAAACCAAGCTGTGGGCGAAATTTCTCGAACTTGACATGTCTGAGGTTCTTTGTGAATATATCTGCTGGATTATCATCTCCAGGGATATAAAATAATTCGACTTACTTGAAAGTCATCACTGCATTGTGTACATAGTGGTACTTGATGAGGATGTGTTTGGATCATTTCTCAGTGACTGTTATGACTGCATAACAAGTGACACCAACATGTGTCAAGTTCCTAGTGCTGAGCCTTCCTAGCTAAGAGATAATAGTACACACAGTCCCACTGTGACTGTCATCGAGTGTATACTCTTTGGAGGACAAAGAGTATGATGAGGAGATGAATCCAAGACCAGTGGCAAGAGGATTGTGCCAGCTGGGAACCTAAACACACAGTAGATTGTATAGGTTAAAGTTAAGGAGTAATACAAGCAGAGGATGAATATATATACTGCCTAGAAGTGTTTAGGGCAGGTGAGACTAAATAGGAAATGAGGCTTTAGAAGAGGCACTATCGTGATGGTGAGATAAGATACGTGTTGCATATAATAGGCATGTGATGGAATGGGGCAGTGTCCTCAGAAGGAAACAGAAGTGGAGAGAAACAGAAGTGAGGGAAATATGAAATAGTTCAGGATGGAACAGAATGGAGCTTAGAAGAAAGCTGTGCTCTCAGGAGAAGTTGGAATAGGGGAGAAGTCCTTGAAGGCCTTGTCTGGCATCTCGTACTCCTGTAGAGACATGATGATATTGTTGCATAGGGATGTCCCAACCCATAGCAGTGAAAGCATCAGACTGGGACCACAACTGGGTGATGCATGGGGGTGGAGGACAGGTGAGGAAGGGGACCCAAGTTGGATGAGGAATCACGGCATATTGTTGGAGTTGGGCAACAGGAACCTCATCGAGAGGAGATCGGGGTTTGCCCAGGTCTGCTGAGTAGGTCGCTCTGGTCAATGGGAGTAGACTCTGCCATGTGTCCCAAAGTAGGGGGAAGGTTATTGGTGGTCTGGGAGGGGAGCCCAGCAGAGAGAAGCAGTCTATGGCACCTTCGGAGTGGGCAAGGGGATGGGGGGTCAGGTGGTACAGGGATGGAAGGGTGAGTGCTGATGGAGGTCATCTCACTGGAGGGGGGTCTCCTCCTGAGGGGTCAGAGAGGGTTCCAATGTCAACTTGGCTTCTAAGCTTGAGATGAGGTCATCCAAGGCTCGTGCCTCTGCTGACCGCGGTGGGAGTGGAGGACACAGAGGAGTTAGGTGCTCCGTTAAAGAGCTCAGCGTCAGCAGGAAGGGGGTCCTTGTTAAAGTATGCCTGTCTTTCTTCTTCCAGAAGGGAAAAGAGGACAGGGTGAAGGAAGAACGAGACCATGGTGAGGGGGAGGATGGAGATACATTAGTTGAGTCTCTAGACATACAAGGCATTGAGAGTGGTGTTGCTGATCTCGAGTATGGCCTGTTCGATGGCCACAAGTGGCAAGACATTGGATGTCTGGCCAGCGTAGGAATGTTCCATTCCCCCAAGGGAACTTGACGTGTCCCAGGTGGCCCAGGGGAGAAGGGATGAATGGTGGTATAGTGTCTGTAGAGATGGATGAAGTATATGAGCATGTCATTGCACGTGAAGAGTGGTAATCTCTCAAGTGCAACAGCTGCTTCTTGGTTCTCAAGGAGGGCAACATAGACGAGGCAATGAGAGGCAGAGTTGAGGCGTTGGAGACAGGTAGAGAGGGGGACAGATGGGAGGAAAGGGAATGTCATGGGGGTTGTGGAAGAAGAGGGATTCAGAGTCCGCTCTTCTTTTTATACTCCTCAAGAAGCCCCTTGGCATTTCCCAAATTGCTTGCAGGTTCCCACGTTTGTTCCGAGGCAGGATAGCCTTTCCATTGTACCTGGTACTGCCTTTTACCCGAGTTTCCCCAATGGGCAATGATCACCTCAACCTCGTATTCTTCTTCCACTCCAATTCGATCCAGAGGAGGTTGGGAGAAGTTGGGGCTGTGTTCTGAGGTTTCCTGATATGGGGTTAATAAGGAGGTGTGGAATACTTTGTGGATCTTCCATTGGGATGGGATATCTAGTCTATAGGCGACTGGAGAGATCACTTTGAAGATCCAGAAGGGTCCGGTTCATCAGAGGGGGGTTTTGCGACAGCGTCTGGAGTCAGAGGTTCTTTGTTTCTAACCAGACTTGGTCACCTTCCTTCCATGGTTTAAACTGGGAGTGTTGCCATTCCTTCATTTGTTGTTGAGTGAGTTCATGGGCAGCTTTGGCTTCCAGTCTAGCACTGTCCAGAGATTCTAGATGGGATTCAAGGGAAGGGATGAAGGTTTTTTTGAGAGGGGGGTATGCTTGAGGCTTGTATCCATGGAGCAGAGCAAATGGGGATTTCCCAGTGACAGAATGGATTGTGGAATTGTGGGCGAACTCTGCCATTGGCAGGAGTTCTACCCACTTGTGGGGGGCATTGGCACAGAAGATCTGTAGGAACATTTCCAATTTCTGATTGTAACATTCAGTCTCTCCATCAGTTTGTGGGTGATAGGCAGTGGAGAGGGACACATCATATTCCAACAGGTGAGCTAGCTCATGTGCAAAGGCAGAAGTGAACTGTGGACCCTGGTCGGAGACCAGTTTGTCATGGAGACCAAAGCGATGGAAGACATGGGAGAAAAACAAATGGGCAATCCCTTCGGCGTCCACCAATTTAGAGCAAAGAATGACAATCACCCCCTTACTAAGCCCATGGTTGACCACAGCCATGACAGTGTTGAAACCAGCAACCGGCGGGAGGTCGGTAATAAGGTCGACAGACAGATGGGAGAATGGGCGTGAAATTGCCACGTTCAACAGAACCAAGGGGGGGGCAGAGGGGTGAGTGACCACCTTGTGTGACTAACAGGTGGCACAACTGCCAACAAAGCAGCAGACGAAAGAGGAGAGGCCCTGCCACCAGTAATCCTTGCTAAGCAGGGTGACAGTATGGAGATGGCCACTATGGCCACCGGCAGGGGAGTCATGGGCCACAGCGGTGATATCCTGGTGAGCATCTGTGGGGACATAGAGGCGACCTTTGTAATACAATCAGCTGTCAGTAAATGACCAATCGTTCGTGAGAGAGCGACCAAAAAGGGGGGTCTCCTTCTCCATGGCCGCCAGGGCGTTGAGGACCAGGGGGTCCGAGGAAGAAGAGGATTGGATTTTATCAGCAAGTGTGACATCAATGATATATATGAAAGCATGAGAAGGGAGGAGTTGGACATCGGCATTGTCGTCCACGGTGTCGACATCATCCCAGCGTGAGAGGGCATCAGCTGGGGCCATCTGAGTGCCCGGGAGAGTGGTGTACTCCAGGTCGAAATCTTGGAGCAAGAGAAGCCAACAAGCTTGTCTGTGAGAAAGCTTCCTAGGTTGCTTGCAATAAGTAAGGTTCTTGTGGTTGGTAAGAACCATCATGGGGAAAGGTGAACCCAGGAGGTACTGTTGCCAATCCTCCAGTCTGTGGATGACTGCAAGGAGCTCCCAATCAAAGATGTCATAGTTTCTCTCTGTGGGAGAGAATGTCTGGAAGAGGTAACCACAGGGTTGCATGTTTCCATTGGTGTCCTTTTGCATTAAAACCACCCCTGAGGCAGTCAGGGAGGTGTCCGTCATGATAATAAAGGGGCAAGTCATGTCTGGAAAGGCTAGAACCAGTTGGTTGGTGAAGGTCTGTTGAAGGGCAAGGAAGGCATCCTCTTGGGCAGGGGTCCAGGACCAGTCTTGCCCCTTCTTGGTGAGGTCCAAGAGTGGACACGTGAGGTCCAAGAAGGAGGGAATAAATTTGCAGTAGAAGTTGCAAAACCCCAAAAAGGACCTGATTTCTTTTACTGACGAAGGATGGGGCCATTCATCAATAGCATGGAACTTGGCAGGGTCCATTTGTATGCCATCCTGGTTGAGGACCAATCCAAGGTAGTCCACTGTCAAGGTACTGAAAGTACATTTCTCGAGTGGTCGGCTCGAATAGTCCAAAGGGAGTCACAAACACTGCTTTCCACCAATCTTCTGGCTTGATGAGGATATTGTTGTATCCCCACCGAACATCAAATTTGGTGAAGATGGAGGATTCCCAAACCTTGTCTACCAGATCAGAGATCAGGGGGAGTGGGTAAGCATTCTTGATTGTGTGGGTGTTCAGGTATCAATAGTCCTGGCAGGGGCATAACTTTCTGTCCTTTTTCTGTACAAAGAAGAAAGGGGAGGCTTGTGGGGACTTCGAGGGTATGATCTTTCCTGATGCAAGGTGTTTGTTGATGAACTCTTTGCATGCTTGCTGTTCAGGAGGGGCCAGTGGGTAAGTCTTAGCCTGACGAGGGATGAACGAATCTTTGGTTTCTATTCCATGATCATAAGGTCTGCTAGGGGGTAGCTGAGCGGTGGTCTTGTCCTGGAAGACGTCTCAGTAGTCTTTATATGCTTGTGGCAAGACTGTTGCAGTTGGTCCTTCCTTTTGCGCTAGCTGGGTGGGAAGGGTGGTTTTCCGCAGAATATGGTCAGGGACCTTTGAGTTATACTGCGTATTAATGATGTGTGTGTGATGGACGGAGTTATTGCATTGACAGAAAGAGGATTGCAGGTCCTTTTCAATGTTTGTGTTCTTGTCCAGATGTAGATACTTTAATAAGTACCTCTGTGGTAACACGTCTGGGGCATTTGAATGTCAATTCTTGTACCGGGTGGGGTCAATTGTTACTTTTCTACTTGCCCAGTCAATGGTCGGATTGACTGCCCATAACCAGGGCAGTCCCAAGATGAGGTCATCCTTTCCACACTTGAGGATGAGTAGCTGTCTGGTTTCTAGTACTCCGTCTGTATTGAGCACAATGGAGACACTATGCGTGATGTCTCCCAATTGGTTGGACGACCCGTCCACGTTCCAGGCTTTGATGGGTCAGGGGAGAGAAGTTAGAGGTAACTTGTTTTCTTTGGCAAACCATCTAGACAGGAAACATCCTGTTGCTCCACTGCCAATGAGAGCATTTAGGCCAATGATTTTGGTTACACGAGAATTCTGGATCTTGATTGGAATATGAATAGAATTACTGTGGGATCCAGAGATAAATACAGGTGCAATCATCGTGGAAGGTAATGATGTTAGTTCATTCCTTCCTCCTAAAAATGTGAAGCAAGGTTTACTGGAGAATTGTCCGTTTCTAGGACGTTAACTTCCTCTTCTCCCCAGGTGTCATCATTTGGAAGAGTTTCCCCTTTCTCATCTCGAGTAGGGTCAAAAGCCGCTTTGAGGGTCCTAAGGACTTCATCCTTGTCTGAACGAGTTCTCAGAGATTTGATGTAGGCGTCTATTGGATCATTCTCTGGAGTACTCATGACAGTTCTAGTTTGGACATTTCTTGGAGCTCCTCCTGGTCAGGGATGTTTCCTAGTGGAACACCCTTTCTTCTGACAGATGAAGCATCTTTTCTCTCATATGAGGTGAGCCCGTTCCATGGGAGAGAGGGTAAGCTGATCAACATCCATGGTGTTTGGATCGTGTTGGGTCCTTCCTCCTCCTCATCCATTTGGGATTCTAGGGATTCTGTTCATATCTCTGATCCTGGCTACCCGCTCTCTATCTCCGCTGCTTTGTTGTAGACATCCTTGATCTTCTCCACAGTCTTAAGTATGTTGGAGAGAGTGAGGTTGGTGGCAATTTCTCTATGCAGCCCTCTCAAGAACCATTCCTGGAGGGCCCCCTTCTCTTTTATCCCAGCTTGAGTAGTGAGTATGACGAATTCGGAGAGATATTTCTCAATTCTCCCCTCCTTTCTAGTATCTTGTTGGAGGGAGGCGAGTTCTACTCAGGCATGGGAGGCAGTGTCATAGGGAGAGAAGGTGGTAGAGAAGGCGTCCTTGATGTGGGCATAGTCTTTCTCATTAGCAGGGATAGTGGGGTTGGTGAGTTTGATCAACCATGCTTCTGCAAATGCCTTTCCTCTCCCAGTAGGCATACGGTTCAGTAGAATAAGCCCTTTGGCTTTGTCTGTCAGGTCGGGATGGAGGGAGAAGTATCCCTCCATTCCTAGGATCCATCGGTTGGCATCCTTTCCTTCACTAGAGAAGTCTTCCAGGAGGGCTGCTTTCAAATCTTTCCCCATGTCATCATCATCATCTGAGTCTTTGTCATCAATAGGGTAATCTGGGTCTGGTTCAGGTGGTGGTGGTGGTGGAGGTCGAGGGTGGGCAGCTATGTAGGCTTCTGCTTCCGCTCTGGTGAGGATGGTTCTCTCAAGGGTCCCTTCTTCAGGGAAGGTAGTCTGGGAGAGAGTGGTGGGAGGGCAATGTCCTACAGACAATGATTGGAATACTGCCGGGGAAGCCCTTCGAGGGGGGGGACCTGGGATGGGGAAAGACCTAGACATTCCTGGGATTCTTCGCTCAGGAATGGTGGAGAAAGTGAAAGGCTATGGGTGTGGGGGAGATATACAATGTTCCTTGTCATCTTCATGGTCTCCAGCAAGGAGTTGCAAAAGATTGATTTGCTGCATGGTGAATGACCAGCCACCCAGGTGGCAGTCATTCCAATAGAGGGTTGTTGGGGGTGATAACACCAACGAGGTAGAAACTTTAACCTTTTGTTATGACTGTGTAACAAGTGACACCAACATGTGTCAAGTTCCCAGTGCTGAGCCTTCCTGGCTAAGAGATAATAGTACACACAGTCCCACTGTGACTGTCGTCAAGTGTATACTCTGTGGAGGACAAAGAGTATGATGAGGAGATGAACCTGAGACCAGTGGCAAGAGGATTGTGCCAGCTGGGAACCTAAACACACGGTAGATTGTGTAGGTTAAAGTTAAGGAGTATTACAAGCAGAGTGCAAATATATATACTGCCTAGAAGTGTTTAGGGCAGGTGAGACTAAATAGGAAATGAGGCTTTAGGAGAGGCACTATCGTGATGGTGAGATAAGACATGCGTCGTGTATAATAGGCATGTGATGGAATGGGGCAGTGTCCTCGGAAGGAAACAGAAGTGGAGAGAAACAGAAGTGAGGGAAATATGAAATAGTTCGGGATGGAACAGAACAGAGCTTAGAAGAGAGCTGTGCTCTCAGGAGAAGTTGGAATAGGGGAGAAGTCCTTGAAGGCCTTGTCTGGCACCTCATACTCCTGTAGAGACATGATGATATCATCGCATAGGGACGTCCCCAGGTAGTCCAGTGACAAATTGGGAGAAAATGAAGGAGGGGTATCACCAACTGTAACACACCTACTATTGCATCAACTTGGAGGTTGACATGCCAGAGAGCAAGGTCTGTATCATATTCTCTGCTAGCTCTATTAATCAACCATACAAAATCAAGCAGACCATTGTTCTCCATATCTGCAATGATGTCAACTACCCACCATTGCATCAACAGCTAGAGCAAGTATGCACACAGCATGAAGAATTCACCAAGGCCACTGGGCTCCCATTCCCCATTCCCCTCCACACTGTGTCCACATCTGCCTCCTTGCCCCCCTCAAATCATGCCAAGGCCACTTCTATGTCCCCTTCTTTACCCTTGTCCAATTTTACACAAGCTAGTGCCACACCCCCTTCCTCACCCCCACTGAATCTTCTCCAGCCCACTAGCACATCCACATCTAGATCCTCATCCTCACTCTTTTTCACGTCTTCCATGCCTGATTTTCATGACTCAGAATGGACTGACTTTGATGTTACCCTCTGTGTACCATGTTCCGATCGTGATGATTAAATTTTCCATTCCCAGCTCAAGGAACTTTGTAGAGCAAATCCCATACATGCTCTGCCCTGTTCCTTCCTGATCTGATGAGGCTTGGATGCATATCTTCCCCCCCACATGTGATTTCTCACCCCATTAGAGATTGTCAACTGGAGGCTCAAGGTAGATCATGAGTGTGTTAACCCCAGACCCATCAGGCATGCACAGACAAGTTCAGATGCTTCCTCAGAACCATTTGTGTGTGCCCAGGTGAAATGTACACACAGGTAGATTAGCTAGCATTCTTTGTGTATCATCATTGATTTGTAATTGATGGATTGTAATAAAATGGGGCAGTGCTGGCATTGCAAGTGATGCAGGTGACTCATGTCACATGACTTAGTCATATGATCATGATTGGCACCCATGACCCCACCACTATCGCTCACTTTATCAACATCGCCATCAACTCCCATCAAACTTATGGCCCCTGCAGCACTGCTAAAGATTCAGAGGCACCCAAGGTAGCCAGTGAGCATTCTTTTACATCCTGACATACCTGATGCAATCCAAGCAAGCCAGATGCAAGACCACCCTCAGACAGTGCCTCAAGCCCCACCACCTGCTACCTGCTCAGTCACTCAGCAGACCAAAGCCCCACCTGGTACATGCCCACTTGCTTAGAAGACACAAGCCACTACTTGCCCACTTGCTTCGAACAGACCTGATGGAATTCAAGTGAGCCAGGTGCAAGACTGCCCTCAGACAGCACCTCAAGCCCTGCCACCTGCTGCCCACCCAGTCACTCAGCAGACCAAAGCCCTGCCTGGTACATGCCCACTTGCTCAGAAGACACAAGCCCTGCCTGGTACATGTCCACTTGCCCAGAAGACACAAGTTACTACTTGCCCACTCGCTCAGAACACCCAAGCCTTGACTGCTATCCACCCAGTTGCTCACCAGACCCAGACCCTAGCCCTGCCTCCAACCCACCAAGCTGCTCAGAAGACAAAAGCTCTGCCTGCTGCTCACACAGTTGCCCAGAAGCCCAAAGCTGTGTCCACAATGCCACTGACTGAGATCCAAGCCCAAGTCCAAAAGCTACACCCTGCAAAACCTGGTAAGATGGCCAAGGTGCATAATAACCCACATGTGGTGAAACCTTGGGTGCTCAAACCCAAGGGTACCACTGGTCACTTGGCACTGCTTGAATATAACATACAGGAGGCCATGGGCCTTGGGAATAACCAGCACCTCTATAACATGTACTGCATAGCTCATTCTTTTCTGTTCAGCATTGAGCTTATCCAGACATTGTTTCCAGTAGGGCACTCACCTACTCACTATCAAACATCTTGACATCAAAAAGACAATCACCAGTCAAAAGAAGTACAATGTATTGTTGGTGCTAGTCAAGGTGAATCATCTCCTCTTTGCATTCACACAGTGAGGACCCTAATCTATAATGGTACATATAGGCACAAAACATGTTCCCTTATCTGAAGCACTTTGTTAATAACTGGCCATTCTAGGATCTGATCATGCAGTACTTGCACAACTGAACCCAGCATGCTCATGCCAGGGAGGAAGAACTTGCTGAGCTATAGAGGATCATTAACAAACAAGGGATCATGGATGATGAAGGGCATGAAGTCAATGGTGAGAATGAGAAGAACCAATTTGATTAGGAGGCACAATCCGTGAAGGAAGAAGAAGGTGATGAGGCTGAACAAGGGTATGAGGATAAGCATGACATAGAACAGGGAGTGTAGGGTGATGAGGACCAGGCTCAGGTCGATGTCAGTGCACTCCCTGAGCACAAGCTCCATAAGGATGACAAACTGAGCAGGGACACCTTCAAGCCATTGAGGCATGCATGCAAGCAGGATGCTCAAAGTGCCTCCTTGGACAAGGGTAAGAAGACAAAGGTAACATCAAAGCAAGCACATGAGGGCAGCAAGGTTGGTGCAAGTAATGCTGAGCCCTCTTGCAAGAAACAATAACTTGGTGTATGCAAAGACTCCCATTGGGAAGCAGATGTGTCACAAAAATCTTTGGCCCATGCCGAGAACTTACAATACATTTTAATGGGCATTTTTCCCATGGTGCCTTCGAATGCATCATAACAGTGAACGCTTACATGAACATGTCATTATGGTGACCAGGCTTTCCTGTTACCATGATTATGTGGCCCATTATCATTGCCTTAAAAGGGCATACAATGGGGGGTCATGAATATAATTGGGAGGGGTCCATTAGCATTTTGGGAATGGATGACAATGCATGTTAATGCCATATAATCACAATTTCATTCACTGGTCTCATTGTAATGCATTGGCATCATCTGAAAATCCATGATAACCAGAAAGAAAAAAAAGACCAAATTCCAATGTATTATCATTCATCAGTCTCGTTGTAATGGGATTGGCATGGTTTCTGAACACATCACAATTGAGAAGAATACATTGACCAATTCCAATGTACTATACAGGCGAGAGTGGCACTCGTTGTCAATCCGAATCGCAACAAATCACCCAATTCATAGCTAATAGTAGTATCGTAACAAGGAGGAAGGGAGGGAGGGAGGGGGGGACACATTGAGAGGAGAGGAAT
>JBBPQN010000232.1:0-20407 GCA_038092575.1 Boletus subluridellus | reverse complement strand
CATCCCTGAGGACAGTGATGCCCCAGGTGACCCAGATCCTAGAGATGACCTGTTCGACAATGATCCATACTTCCCTGGCAATGATGATGATCCAAATGACTCTAACAATGAGCATGTCCCGTGAGACACCCTTGCTCTTCTCACAAGCACCATCCAAGGCCTTGCCTGTTCCACATGTCATCCCACCTCTGACTCTACCCCCTGCACCAAAGTCCAAGAACTGGACCAGTTTGATGGGACAGAACCCTGCAAACTCTGGGTCTTCCTGGTACAATGTGAATTAAACTTCCAAGATCATCTCAAGGCCTTCAGTACCAACCACACCAAAGTCACCTTCATGCAGTCATACCTTAAGGGTATGGCTTTGGAATGGTTTGAACCGGACCTCCTCCAGATGGAAGATCCTGTGCTCTATCCTTACTGGATGGACAACTACAAAGAGTTTGTCCTTGAGCTCCAAACTAATTTCAGTCCACACAATCCCATTGGAGATGTGGAGCACCAGCTTGACCACTTGTCCATGAAGGACACTCAGCATATCAACAAGTATGTCATTGAGTTCAATAGAATAGCTTCACAGGTCCACAGTTATGGAGAAGGTGCCCTCCAGCACCACTTCTACAATGGTGTGCTGGACTGCATTAAAGACAAAATCTCCCACATTGGAAAACCCCCAACCCTCTCTGAACTCTGAGTTCTTGCTCAGGCAATCAACACATGCTACTGGGAGTGCAAGTCCAAGATCAGCTGACAGACAAAGAACACCAACCAATCCTCTGCACCCAAATCTGACAAACCCTCCCACACCTTCTGCTCCTCGCCCCTCCAATGGTGGCTCCAAGGACTCTAAGGAGTAAAAAGGCAAGGGAGCATCCACCTCTGCAGCTCTGAAACTGGACTTGTCATCTAAATCAGGGAAAGATGGCAAGCTAACCAATAAGGAGTGCAAACGCTGGTTTGATAACAAACTGTGCATGTTTTGTGGTCTTGCTGGCCACATGGCTAAGGACTGCTCCAAGTCTACATCTCAGGCAGCCAAGGGCTGTGCAGTGACCACAACTCTGGAAGCTAAACCAGAGGCCTCCATCTCAGAGACAAAAAAATAGCCTGCAACCTCCATGACTCTGCATGGACTGGAGGTTGTGTTGAACCCACCCATGCACTCAAGGAGATCCATCTCAACATGTCCACTCTTTCAGATCCTATGTCACTTATGCCCTCCGCCACTTTAGTATCCTATCCGATCTCTCCATTTCCTGCACTTGTAGACTCCAGCTCCTCTGACTGTTTTATCAATACATCATTTATTAATAAACACAGACTTTCTACCTACCCTGTGCCCCTGCTTCAACTCCACCTCTTCGATGGAACATCCAACAGCACCATTACCCAAGCCATCAATCTCTTCGTCTATTTCCCAACTGGTGATATCACTCCAACAACATTCTACATCACTCTGCTGGACTCTACCTGTTCCCTTGTTCTAGGACAACTGGCTCACCTGACACAATCCATTGATTGACTGGGTTATAAGCAGTATATCATTCCATACACCTGAACAGAGTGTGCCAGCACCCCTGAGCTCTCCTCCACAGCCTCCAGAACCACTTCCTCTGGCTGACCCCACCCCTAATCCACCACATTTCTCCAATTGCATGGCTCCACCCATTGTGGTCATCAGTGCACCTGCCTTCACACTGGCCTGTCACCTTGAGGGCTCTGTTCAGTTTAGCCTGCAACTCTGCCCCCAGGAGAGTGATCTCCACTCTGCTTTCCTCACTCCTCCAGAAAAGGTCAACCTCTCCACTGTCCCTCCAGAATATCATGACTTCCCCAATGTATTCAGCAAGAGCAAGGCCTCTATGCTTGCTCTGCATCACAAACACAATCTAAAGATCAACCTTGAGGAAGGAGCATCTCCTCCACTGGGCACCACCTACTCCCTTTCCCCTTCCAAACTCAGCTCTCTCCACATGTTCCTCGATGAGTACCTAGCAATGGAGTTCATCTGTCCCTCCTTCTCCACTCATGCTGCTCCAGTCCTCTTTGTCCACAAGAAGGATGGTTCCCTCCATCTTTGTGTCAACTTCCAAGGACTTAATAAGATTACAAAGAAAGACTGCTACCCAGTTCCCCACATCTCTGACCTCCTAGATGCTCTGAGCCATGCCAAGATCTATACCAAAATTGACTTCCAGCACACATACCACCTAGTCTGCATCACTGAGGGAGATGAATGGAAGATGTCCTTTCAGACATGCTACAGCTTCTACGAGTGGCTCATCATGCCATTCAGTCTTACCAATGCCCCTGCAGCATTCCAGCAGTTCATAAATACCATCTTCGCTGATCTGCTTGATGTTTGCGTCATAGTCTACATACCTGGATGACATCCTTATCTACTCCAAGGACAAGGCCTCTCACAAAGAGCATGTCCAAGAGGTCCTCCGACGACTCTGCAAACACAGACTTTATGCCAAACCTGAGAAATGTGAATGGTCCACTGACACTACCGAGTACTTAGGCTATAACATCTCTCCCTCTGGTCTTTTGATGTCTCCAAACAAAGTCCAGACTGTGAAGGAGTGGCCAGAACTGCGTAAGGTCAAGGACATCCAATCTTTCCTCGGATTTGCCAACTTCTACCATCACTTTATCGCAAATTACTCAGACATTGTCATTCCTTTGACTTGTCTCACTCACAAAGGTACTCCATGGAACTTCTCAGACAACTGTCGCTCTGCCTTCTGCAACTTGAAGGAAGCCTTCACCACTGCTCTGATCCTTACCCATTGGACTCCAGACACTCTGCTGATCATAGACACCAACACCTCTGACTATGCTATTGCTGGTATTCTTTCCATCTGCTGCCTGGATGAAGAAATCCAGCCAGTCGCTTTCTACTCATGGACACTTTCCACTCCAGAGCTCAACTACAACACCCATGATAAGGAACTCCTCGCCATCCATGAGTCCTTCCAGACCTGGCGACATTACCTTGAAGGCTCTGATACTCTGATTGACATTGTCACTGACCACAAGAACCTAGAGTACTTTGTGACCACTAAACTCCTGACTCACTGGCAAGCCTGGTGGTCAGAGTTCCTTTTCCAATTCAACATGGTCATTCGTTTCCATCCCAGTCACCTCAGCATGAAACCTGATTCCCTTACTAGATGCTGGGATGTCTATCCCAGAGAGGGGAATAAGGACTATGCTTGTGTCAATCTGCACAACTTCCAACCAGTATTCACTCAGGAGCAACTTGCTTCATCCCTCTGAGCCACTTACCTCGCAGCTCTGGTCCCCCGAGCTAGCACCCTCTTCAATGTGGAACAACTCCACAGTGACATTCTCTTTGCACTTCCCTTAGATCTCCTAGCCAAACTCCACATGTCCAATCCATCTGACTCTCACTGGTCAGTTGATGCAGACAGTTTCCTCTGTCTCAACAAACACACCTACGTCCCTGATGCTAATGACCTCCAACTCCAAGTACTCTGGTATAAACATGACCACCCACTCTCTGGACATTTTGGCCAGAACCAGACTTTGGAACTAATCCGTTGCGAATACACTTGGCCAGGTTGTTGTAAACTCATCTTGAATGGGTGAGAACATTAGTAGCTTACATAAGCAAGGCTTATTTTGGCCTGCTAGTACTGTAATTTTTTCTTTAGTGACTACACTATAGTTTTCTACAGGTTATGAGCCCTGCTAGCACAGAGTAGATCACTCACCTGACCTGAATTTTGAGATGGCAACATTTTTCAATCTTGAAGAATTTGATATTCCTGCACTTGAAACAGACAGTCAAAACTGGCAACATTACCACGCAGGCTTAGAGTGTATCGCAAACGAAGTTGGACTCAGCAAATATATTGATGGCACAGTTACAGATGGATTTGAGAAGGCACTCAACACTCAGGTGAAGTTCCTCCTTACCAGTGCACTTCCAGACTCAATAATTATTGAAACAATCCATCTACAAACAGCAAATGAAATATTTGACTATCTACAACATTGGTACGAGAAGACTACAGTTGACAATGACAGTGTGTGAGTGGCAGCACAGCTGATTAGCATTGATGATGGTGCACACACGCACAGCCACACTACTGCCAGGACTGCATATAGGTCAAAATGAAAGCCGAAAGGTCATTGGAGGGGCAAGATGGCTAACAAAAGAGCTGGAGGACAGGAAACCACAGTGAAACAGCTGGGCAATCAAGCCGCAGACGATACGACTCCCAATGTAACCCTCACAACACCAGCCAACAGCCCGGAAGACGATGGAGAGAGCACCAACTTGAAGGCCTCTTGCACATCCATCATGCCCCACAAAAGTGAAACGGCAGGTTGACAGGTCAATGATAAAGCCACTGACACCCCAAACCCACATGCAAAGTGTGCAGGGCTGACGACACCAGTGGGAACATCACACATTCCCAGATACAGGACAAATTCTGGGCAATGAGGACATGGACCTGGGTAACAGGTGAGTATTGATATTGTATCACTCAACAATGTCATATTGATTGACCATTCATTCACAGAAAGTGTGAAGGGGAGCTGTTCTAATCCTGCCCCTATATACCTCTTTTGGCCACTCTGACAAGAGTTTCCATGAGAGGTCCTTGCCTGGCATGATCCAAATTCTCATATGGAGGTGGTGGATCAATTGAGACAGTCACTGGAGAGATTCAGTAAGTACCACTTATTTGCCATTTACCTTTCCAGCCATACAATATGTCATACACTGCTCTGTGCTTTAAAGGTCTGGAAATACTGGAGGTCAGACGTGAGCAAGTGTGGAAGGGAGGAAGGGAGGAATTAATGTTCCAGATGGGATTACTCTGGATAAGTAATCTGCCTTGACTATAGACTTGATTTTTAAGGCTGCATAGATATATTGGCAGAGTGGATGCTAATCCAAGAAATGACAGAAGTGAGGGAATCACTACCACTGGATGCAAAGTACAATTGCTGTGTCATTGATGCAATAGATGGATATTGGGAAGATTTTGTCAGGCTTGCAGAAAGGTGGAAAATGGTGAGAGAAGAGCTGCTAAAGGTGATGAATTACTGGTGTAGATTCAGAGGCAACAAGAGTGATGTAATATCCATGGGGACAGTGGACACCTTTAAATGTAACTCCCATGTTCAAAACCAATGCTGACATTGAATGATAAATGATGGTGGTCAAAGCAGATGAACTGGTCATTGAATAGCCAAGCAATGGAGCCTGTCACATTCTCTAAGTCTAAAGTCTGACTGTGAAAACAAAACATACTCATGTCAATTGCTGGCTGTGATAACTGCATTATGTACAATATCTACAGATGTTATCTGAAACATGTCATTTTTATCATTCACATCCTCTGTTATTATTGGTGATGGTCCTGGGAATGGTGTTTTTCATGTACTATCTATATTGGAAATAAAGGAATATAGCCAAAGAGTCTTGAACTGCTCCAACTGATGCCCTGCCAGGACTGTGCTAATTTGAAGGACTCTGGCACTAACACATAATTGGTGCCCCCTTGGTGGATGCACCTTTCCTGTGAAAGCATTGGAAGCACACCTTTCATTTTATCAATCCAATTATTATTATATATAAATTAATTATATAATTACATGTATATAATTTTTCTATTTACTTCTTTTAATATATCTGTACATATTAGTTTTTTAAATGATGATTTTTTTAGATGTTAATAGTAATTGAATTTCTGAATAATATACTAACAATATTCCACAATAATTATTAAATAATCATAATCTAAATTACCTTCAAATTTTACTTAATTTTATTGGATGTGGAATTTATTGGTGTCTCACACATCCTATTATATATTGGAGCTATAACTGTATGATTTTTATTTGTAATAATGATGGTTAAGATTAATATGAAATTAACAGATATTTTAAAAATAGGATCTCAATATACACAAAAATTTCCATTAGTATCAGCTATAGGGGTTGCCACTGTAACACTACAGTGAGCACACTGCCACCATGAACTCCTGACATGCTTACCATCATTGCTTGAGGCCTTCCACTGATGACCAGCACTTGCCTTCTCCATCCAAGACTTCCACCATCACCAGCACTGCCCAAGACTCCCATCAATGACTAGCCCTCACCTTTTCCACCCTGGACTTCAAGGCCCTGAGACTCTCCCAAGTTAGCTTTGTGCTGCTCAACTTTCTCTCTGCAATCAGACTTTGTGCCATGCAGAGATCACTTTTGGACTGTGTGTCCATTGGATTGCCCCATCACCACCTCATATTGAGCAACAGTGGAGTTGAAGATCCATTAAAGTGTCTCCCCCACCCTCAAATTTATCTTTATTTCAAGACTTTCTTGCTGTTTCTGCCCTTTCCTTAACATTTACATATCCACTTGTTCAATTTCATGGCAGTACAATTCCCTCCTACCCTTTAACTAGGTATGCCTCTTCCTCCCTGCACACTTGCTGATGCACATGGATTCTAGATGCCCCTTACAAGCTGATTGCCTCAGCTGCAACTTGTTATGCTAATGCATAGACCCTAGTCAAAGCATACACTCAAGTGTAGTAAAAAGACACTGAGAGGATTTAGGAGTCTCACTATGACTAATCAGAAGACTAATCACTTGCAGAATGATCAGATTCTAGGCAGTTGATTGCATAGAACTAGATAGGGAGTTACTATACAAATGGTGACATATTTATAGGGGTAGGAACTGTGCATAGACCATGTGAGCACAGACCATCTGGATTAAGGGAAAGACAAGGCAGTATAAGAGAACCGCCTAGAATATTACTACTTGTCCATATGAAGCAAGTCATCCAAGAATGTATTGTATCCTAAGAACATGAACATGAGAGTGTAGGCCTCTTGCATATATGAATGTGAACAAGCTAAGGCATAGTTCAAAGAAGAAAAGGAAAGGAAATCTGTAATATTACCCCCTTTGTATGGAAGAGACTCTGACTCTTCCTCTATCTCCTCAGTCCCTACCTGACTGGTCCCCCTCATTGATCTCATAGTTGATGGGGTTGTGGTCCCAATCAACCCACTTGTTATCATGGAAGACACAGTTGTTGGCAATGTGTCTAACCTCTCTGCAAAGAGCACAGACTTGACAAGAACATTAAGCCTGAATGTATCCAGGGGCAGTGGTGTTGCAGAATGGGTAAATATATTGGTCACAGTTGACCTGGAAGTGGTCAGGGCTGTGACATTCATAGCAATGGAGGCAGTGATGGGGAGGAACATTAGCTCAGGAAGGGGGTTGGACATGCAATGGAGTGGCAAAGGTGGCCTGATGACTGACTGCCAAGAAGGCAGGAGAGAGGGGGTGAGCAGAGATGATGATGGTGAGGGGTCCAGGGGTGGGGATGCATTGAGGGGAGGTGGAGCAAGCCTGGCCTGCATATCTGGTAGATTCCAAACCCATTGTGAGGTCCAATGGAATGAGGACAGTAGTCTCAAGGCTAAGGCATTGCTGTTCCTCCTAGGAGAGGCAGGTGTGTTGGATGCATCTAAGAGGGGGGTGAGGGGTCATTGTCAACACAGGTGTTGGTATTCCCTTATTGACACTGGTCCGAAAGGACTCCAAGGACTCAGACTGAGCCCTAGAGAGGAATCCTGCCCTGGTGGTGACCACACTGGAAGAGGAAGAGATTACAGAAGTGGGAGAGGGAGAGGGGGATGTAGACCTGCTGTTTATTCCTTCATGGGTAGCTCCATGATTGAAGGGATGAGGGGCAAGGGCAGCAGGAATGTTGAGGTTTTCCTCAGAGAAGTAGATCTTATGTTCCAGCTCTGACATGGAGAGGATGAGAGGACATAGGATGGGGGATATGGCAAGGGGGGAAGCAAGTCAATGACTGCATTGAACCCCTGATTCCAGAGGAGATCTGAAGTAAGGGCCCTCACCTCAGCAATGGCTCCATTCAAAGCAGCAGCATAGATGGAGGGTTGGTTATTGGAGGTCAGGTGGGTCATTATACACATGTACAACCTATACAACCTGGTCAACATGATGAGATCATAGTTGTGGGCAAAGACCTGGTTTCTTTCAATGAGGAGAGTGGTGATGGGGTTTTCCAAGACCAAGGTGTAGAAGATACAACAGTGGGGGATAGAGAGACAGTTGCAGTGGATGGGGGGTGTCTGGGTAATGGCCATTGTGACAGGATTTAAGCAGAAAATGGGGGGAATTTCTTGGGGTATTGAAGCTTATAAGCTCAGAGGATTGTTTGTGAATATTTAAAACTTCCCTCAGATTCCCATGTGTTCTCTGCTATGGAGTATTCTTTCCAAGAAGTTAGGTACTGCCTCCAACCTTGTTTTCCATGGTGTAAAAGGATTTTATGCACTTTGTGCTCTTTTTCTCCTCTAATAAGATCTGGCAGAGGGTCGGAGTAATTGGGGCCATGTTCCAAAGTCTTCTGATAGGTTGATAGAAGGGGGGCATGGAAGATGTGGTGGATCTTCCAGGTTTTGGGAAGGTTGAGGCAAAACACCACTGGGGAGATGACCTGGGCAATTTCAAACAGTCCCTTTTACCTGAGGGTGAGTTTTCCAGAAGGGTAACACAGGTGAAGGTTCTTGCCCTCTAGCCACACCTTATCTCCTACCTTCCATGGGTGGAATTTGGAGAAGATCCATCCCACCACCATTTCATTGTGAAGAGAAATCCAAGCTTCCTCCCCTGAGCAGGAGCCAGACACTAAAATCACAGTACCTCCTCTGACTACCGAACCTGCTGACTACCACTATGATGACCCCAACTTCTGGACCAGAAACTCCACCACTGTTATGCTTGACCTGGGTAGGGGCGAGCATAGGCTTCAATAGGTGAAGGTTCAAAGAGATCAACGAGGATTGGCAAGATCCGAAGGTTGAAGATCAAAGTGTTTCAGGGATTATCGTGAAGACAGCTCAAAGGGACTTCTTAGAAGGACATAATTAGTGTCCGACTAGAAGTAGCATACTCTCGAGAGTGGTATGAAGACTAGTTTGAGGAGTACTCAAGAGATCAAGGTTCAAGATTCAAAGGTTCAAAGACTAACTCTACATGTGTAGAGCTAGATACAATGGTGGTTGAAGCAGACTAAGATTGGAGAAACTAGTATGTGATGATACATGAGGTTTTTATATGAGCTAGCCTTGGTGATGAATAAGCTGAATGGAAGTTGAAAGAACAATCCGGAATATGTTAGAATACACCACGAGAACCCAAAGGAATGAAGAAGAAGGGTTCACAGAAAAGGGTAGAAGGTGATAGAAACCTGCTATGCAGGGATAGAGGGATTGGAAATGGGGGAGTACCAGATGGGGCTAGAACAGTCCGGTGGCCAATGGATCAGATGGAGAGCCGTCATTTAGTAAAAGAGATGACGAGAAAAAGGAGACAGGGGCGAAGAATGAAATGGGGCATAAAATGTAACAACCACCCCCTGCCTGCCCTCCTCTCCAACCACTTCCATTCAATCTTCGTCCTCGTCAAGAATGAATCTTCATAGTTTGCCACCAACTATTCCTTCAGCTGTGCCTCTATCACCACAAAGCACAACAACTGATGAACAAGTGGAATCTCCATTAGAATCTTCCATCCCCATGGACATTCATGAACATAAGTCAGAGATTAAGGCAGGTCTATCAGATGATTTCTCTGGTCACCCAGATGATGTGCCATGATGGCTGCTGGCCATGAAGGCCTACTTCCAGATGAACACTCACTTCTATAACAATTGAGCCAAGACCCTTACCCTTCTTGCCAAGATGAGCAAACGCAGAGGGAAGGACTTTTCCAAGGGTTGGTACTGGAAAATAGGAGATGTGACAGTGGAGGATAATGTTGAACAGCTGGAATCTCACAGCTGGAGTCCACTGTCAGAAACTAGATTGGAAGTAATGTAAAATGTGACATACCTGGGGTCCACTGTCAGAAACTGAAGGAAAGCGAAGACAGTGGACTCTGACTACTGTAGGAGCAAAAACAAACAAGCAACAACAACAACAACAACAATGTGCCACAATGTGCCACAATGTTCTAAGTATGAAAATCGAGTGCACAATCAATGATTCCAACACTTCCCCCTGATTGTGCAACTCTACTTCTCCCCAATCAGTGCAATGCCCAGCATCTGGCGGAACTGCCACACCTTAACTTGAGCCAATGGTTTGGTGAGCAGATCAGCAGGCATCTCAGGACATCACCTTTGGTGTAGATGTAGACAGCTGCATTGGAATAGGTCTGCTTGTAGCCCAAAGACTCCAGGGTGGTGCGCAGCTTGTGATTCCAGCAATTGCTGCCCTGTTTGGTGCCATAGAGTGCCTTCTTCAGCAGACAGACCATTTCCTTTGCATCTCCCTGTGCAAATCCCTCTGGCTGCTCCATGTAGACATTACAGTCAATCTTGCCATTGAGATATGCATATGAGATGTTGACAGACCACAAATGGAGGCCATGAATCACTGCAAGGGCAAGAACAACGTGGAGAGTGGGAAGGCACACTGTGGGAGCAAACACCTTGAGGTATTTGAATCCAGGATGCTGCAAGAAGCCCTGAGTGACCAAACAACCCTTGTATCGCTCAAACAAGCCATCAGCATGGTACTTCTTGATGAACCACACATGCACGAGCGCAGCAAGTGCTTCGCCCCAGAATGCCATGGCCAGGCCTGACTCTTTCAACATGGCAGTGATGCGCTCAACAAGCACTTGATTGGCACACTCTGTAACTCCATTCTGTTGGGGATGCGCACCAACTGTGTGCTGGCACTCTATACCACACTGCTGGGTGAACTTGAGCATGGCCTTGCTCATATACTTGCCTCCCTTGTCATCTTGCAGGCATTTCATGTGACGCTTTGTCTGGTTCTCTGCGAATGCCTTGAACTGCTTGAAGGTGTTGAAGACGTCCAATTTTGCTCGAATGGGCAGTACAAAGCGATATCTCAAGTAGTCATCAATGAATGTGACCCAGTAGTGATATCCAGAGAATGTTCTGTAGGATACTTCATGGACATCTGAGTGAACAAGCTCCAGAGGCTTTGATGCATGAGATTGTGAGCTGGGAAATAGATTGGCATGCACATTGCCAGCCAGGCATGGTTCACAGATTGAGTCAGGCGACGACTTGCTGTCCAGCTTCATCCCAGTAACCAGATTGCGGTCATGGAGTGATTTCACATCAGCAAGGTTATGGTGGGCAAGTCTGCAATGCCAGAGTGACAAATCGAGCGCTACAGTCATTGCAGGCTTGGCATACTCACTCACTGGCTCAGTAGTCCTGTCCAAGAATGCTGCATTGTGGCTGTTGATGCTGGCAATGAAGAGAGGTGGTCCAGGAGGATGAGAGAAGCTCATGTGCGTTGCATCAATGTGTACAATGAAAGATGCATTGCGAGTAAGATATAGCACAGCGAGGAGGTTGTTGTGAAGGTCAGGGATGTGTAGGACATTGGTAAACTCGACCACTTGATAGCTTTTTCCATCTATGACTGGGTGGAACACCACAGACCACAGTGTTGTCTGCAAGCTTGATTGGGATGCGTTTGGGACTGTAATGGCGCAGCCAGTGACGATGTGGGGTCACATGAGAAGTGGCCCCCGAGTCTGCATTCCAGTTGTGTCAGCATTGAGCAGGAGCAGTGAGAGGGGATCAGAGGGGTCACTGGAATGAAAACTTGCATTTCCTGCGTGTTCTACCACCTCCTGGGACTGGGCCTGTTCTCTCTTTTTCTCCTTGCCCTTGAACGACTTGTAGTACTTCTTTGCACGTTGCAGGGTGTAGCACTTGCATTGGCAGTGCCCGGACTTCTCACAGAACGAGCAAGGCATGTTGGGAACACATTTGCAGCCAGAGGATGATGAGGTTGGTGATGAATTTCCTCTGGGTTTCCAGATGACATGTGGATGGAATGGAGTGGAAACGGAGTGTGAATGGTGTAGGGAACAAGTTCTGGCAGGGAAGGTGAAAATTTTCGAGTGGCTGTGACACTTGAAGCACAGAGGTCAAAGGGCAGGGCTCATAACCTGTTAAACAGCTGGAATCTCACAGCTGGAGTCCACTGTCAGAAACTAGATTGGAAGTAATGTAAAATGTGGCATACCTGGAGTCCACTGTCAGAAACTGGAGGAAAGTGAAGACAGTGGACTCTGACTACTGTAGGAGTGAACAACAAACAAATAACAACAATATCAACAATGCACCACAATGTGGCACAATGTTCTAAGTATGAAAATCAAGTGCACAATCAATGATTCCAACAAGGGGAGGGGGTGGAGAGGAGGGGCAGGGGGTGGTGGGGCATTTGGTCAAAGAAGGAGGGGTCATTGTAGTGGTAGTCAGTGGATTCAGTAGTTAAAGGAGGTACTGCAATTTCAACATCTTCCTCCTGTTCAGGGGAGGGGGGCTCAAATTCCTCTTTGCCACAAAATGGTGGTGGAAGAAAGGACCTCATGCTAAATAGCAGAGGTAAACTGGACGAGCTAGTTCTTTTGTTATACTAATATATAGAACTTATTTGTAGTGCACACTCAAAGTGTAGTGTGAAGACACAAAAAGCCTAGGGGTCTTGCTATGACTAATAGTGAGACTAATCACTTGCAGAATGACCAAGCTCTAGCAAGTATGTAGATTGCATAGAACTAGATGAAGAACTATGGTACAAATGGCAAAGTACTTATATGAGCAGGAACAGCACACAGACCAAGGGTGCACAGACCATCTGGACTAAGGGGAAGATGAGGCAGTATTAGAGAACTACCTGGAAAAGGTTAATTGTCCAAATGAAGTAAATTGTCTGTAAAAGTGGCATAGCCTAAGATAATCACTATAAGGGTGTATGCCTCCCACATGTGAGAAGGTGAATGCACAAGAGCATAGTTAGAAGGGTAAAAAGATAGAAAATCCATAACACTCCTGGTTTTGACAACACTACCTTGAAGGCTCTAGTACTCTAATTGATGTCATCACCAACCACAAGAACCTCAAGTATCTTACAACCACTAAACTTCTGACTCACTAGCAAGCCTGGTGCTTGGAGTTCCTCTTCCAATTTCACATGGTCATTTAGTTCTGCCCTGGATGCCTTGATACAAAGCCTGATTCCCTCACTAGATGCTGGGATGTCTATCCCAAAGAGGGGGTCCCCATAAGGACTATGCTTACATCAATCCACACAATTTCTGACCTGTATTCACTTAGGAGCAACTTGCTTTGTAGCTCCAAGCAATATACCTCACAGCTCCAGTACTCTGAGCTAGCACCCTCTTTGATGTGGAACAACTTCACAATGATATCCTCTCTCCACTCCCCACTGCACCTTTGGCTGAACACCACATGTCTGACCCCCCCAACTCTCATTGGTCTGTCAATGACAATGGATTCCTCCATCTCAACAATTGCATCTATGTCCCTGATGCTAATGACCTCCAACTCTGAGTCCTCTATTGGAATCGATACTATTCCAATGGAAGAGGAATAGTGAAGGAAGGTAGGTGTAGGAGAAAACTCACACCCTAATGGAAGTGATGGTTTGAGAGGAAAGTGCTTGAAGATAAGAGACTAGTGCTGACTAGTGCTGATCAAGGTGTAGTGGCAGAGATAGCAAGAGGCAACAAGAGTCAATGAGATATTGAAACAACTGACTGGAGAGTGGAGAGAAGTCTGAACAAACTAGAGATTGAGGGACTGAAGGTCCCAATACATATACTACACAGAGTATAATGTTAGAACTAAGTCTAAAGATATAAAGGGAAAGCCCTCAACCTGTGGGCTCCCTATTGAATGATAAAGTATCATACACTGTACCATATAAGATAAACCCTGTATCCTGACAGATTGTATGATCTATGTATCATAAGAGAAAATACCCTGTACCCTGGTTGAAGAGTTATGAGTCAAGGTGATAGTATTTATGACAGCTGTCTGGATCCATAGTTATAGGATTGTGATGTCAGACATGATGTCACTGGTCCAAGCATATTATATAATGTGAGTCTGGCTTGTGCCACATGAGTTAAGGGTCATGTGCAACCAAAGAGAATATGAGTAGTATAATGAAATGGAATATATAATAATAAGAAATAAGAAATAAACTATATTTCTGACACTCCCCTTCAATATGCATGTTTCTTTGGGTAAAGAATAGGCAATGAGAGTTAAGGCATTTCCAATTGTCTTTGAATTTCTGCCATGTCAGATTCTTCATGAAAATATCTGCAACTTGCTCATTAGTAGAAATGTAAAAGAATTTGATGACTCCATCTGTGACACATTCCCTGATATAATGGAAGGGTGCAGTGATATGCTTTGTTCATCCTTCCTGTGTGGAATTAGAGGCTAGAAATATAGTGCTTTGATTATCTGCATAGAGCATAAATGGTGGTTGGTTATATCTCATTGCAGAGAATAATAGAATAATAACTGGATCCAATGAAGCTGCTTAGCTGCCTTGGTCATGCCATCATCATGATAGCCAACTGACTATTCCATCTGTGAGAAATATTGCATAACCCATGGTAGATCTCCTGGTCTCCAGGTCTCCTGCCCAATCAGTGTCACTATAGGAGAGAAAACCAGTATTGCTGTCTTCTTTATACTCTAGACAGAGGTCTCTGGTGGAATCCAGGTAGCAACAGATGTACATCACTTTGTCTAGGTGTTCTGCAGTGGGATTTGTTGAGAACTATGATATCTTGATTACAGAATAGGCAAGGCTAGGATGTGTTCCAAGCATGATGAATAATAGTGATCCAATGACCAACTGATATTGACTGTGGAGTGAAGTGTTCAGTTCACCTTTAGAAGCTGTAGGGATGTAATCACTAGAAAGTGATGTATGAACTGGCTTGCAATTCTCAAGCTTGAATCATTTGACAAGCTTGTTGCAATCTCTGGTGATGTGCATGCCTAAGTACTCCTTGGCATCACCTGATCCCGTGACTTCCAGTGTTTCATGAACTCCTATTTCTTCTGCAGGATGTAGGAGTATGAGCTATCCATGAAAAGTGCATCATTGACATCAACAATAAGTATAATGATGTCTTCACCATAGAAATGAATGTATACTCCTGGATTGGAATGTGAATGGTGAAGGCTAAAATCCAGAAGGGTTTTTGTGCAGTGCCTTGTTCCATTATAGGGTGGCCTGCTTGAGTCTGTAAATGGTCTCTTCAGTTTACAAACCTTTTTCTCCTGTTCTTTTGCTAGTGTTGCCACAGTTTTCAGTTCTAACTGCTGCACATCAGTAAACCAACCCTCCACCTGGACAGACCTGAATAGAGCTGGCCAGATAGAAATTCTCCAGCAAGATTCCCAACTGGCAGAGCTGGACAGAAAATGTAAAAAAAACTCTGCCTATAAATTGGATTTGAATTTTTTACCATACAATTTTACCATTAAATCTATGCTTTTGATACCACTGCCCTGACCATTTTAGGTAAACTACTCACATGACAAACAACAACTTATTGTGGGAAAAGGGTTGTTTTGCTAACTAGTGACTTTAGCTGTAACTAAGTTGCTGACTAACTCTAACCAAAAAAAGTCAATTTGTATGTAACTACTGGTTTGACTATACATGGTTAAACACTTAGAACTGGTTTAAAGCCAGCTAGCCACCATGAGACAACACTATTATCAGATGATGATGATCATTGGATATTGAGGCCTCTAATCCAAATAGTGTAGGTGAGATAAAAATAAAAGTAGGCCAGATTAGTAAGTAAAAGTCAAAGAGTCCTCATGTTCCACAGATGTTATGCTTGACCTGGGTAGGAGCGAGTGTAGGCTTCTGTGGGTTCAAAGGTTCAAGGTTAGTACAGTGACTCCAAAAACCCTTTCCATACTAACCCAGAATGTGGTGTGCGAAGTGCACCACCAAACAGTGTGGGAATTACACTTAGCTTTGGTGTATTTATAAATAGTACATACTCCCAGCTACATTATCGCTCCCTAGGTCATGTGATTTGGTCCACATGCTAGGGAGATATGATCAATTCAAAACAGCAATACCATGGAAAGGGTTTTTTCACTTTTAAATTGATAACTAGGATCTTAGTCAAATCATTGAATATTTGCCATTGTTTGTTAGTACAAACAAAGATATACATGTAAATAGTATGTCTGAGTTTAAAAAAGTTCACACACTTCTTGATTCTCAACCACCATCATGGTCAGATCCCTCTCTCTTGCTCAACAAAGCTCTATCCTTTCATTGCTTGATGCTGGCTGCTCTGGTGAAGCTATTGCCAAGCAAACTGGTGTTAGCCCTTCCACTATATCCAAACTTCGCTCCAAAGAGCATTCTGCCCTTCCCAAAGCTGTTGGGGGTCGTCCTTCCAAGCTTTCCCCTACCAACATTCAACATGCCCAACATCTTATCACCTCTGGCAAAGCTGAAAATGCTGTCCAAGTGACCAAAGCCCTTACCACCATCACCAACCAACCCCTCTCTGCCAATAGTGTTCACCTTCACTTGAAGAAAGCTGATATGAAGGCTGTGGTGAAGTCCAAACACCCCCTTCTCTCTCCTAGGCATTGCAAAGCTTGTTTGGACTTTGCCTATGCCCACAAGGATTGGACTCTAGAGGACTGGAAGAGGGTAATATGGTCTGATGAGACTAAAATCAATTGCCTAGGATCAGATGGACACAAATGGGCATGGAAAAGGGCAGGTGAGGGGCTTAGTAATAGGTTGGTGGATGGAACCTTCAAGTTTGGAGAAGGTTCTCTGATGATGTGGGGCTATATGACTTGGAAGGGCATTGAATTTGCTACCAAGATTGATGGTAGGATGGATTGGAACCTCTACCTTCAGATTTTGAAGGATGAGCTTCAGCAAACCCTGGAGTATTATGGTCTCAATCCTCCTGACACCATCTTTCAGCATGACAATAACTCCAAGCATACCTGCAGGAAGGTTAAGAACTGGCTAGAGGAGCAAGAATTCAGCACTATGGTTTGGCCTGCACAGTCTCCTGACCTAAACCCTATTGAACACCTCTGGGGTTGTCTCAAGAGGAGGCTTGCAGAGCATGAAAACTGTTACGGTTGACCTGGGTAGGGGCGACCATAGCCCTAATGAGCCATTCTTTGTAGGGTGAGGACAAAGATGGGCACAGAGACCCAGGTCATGGCAGGCAGATAGACCACTTGATGAATTGGAGTATTCAGGTGAAGGGTGCGATCAGGGAGAGGTATATTCAAGGAGATCATTACAAGGGTTCAAGGTAGAAAGGTATAAATGTTAGGGAAGTCAAGACTGAGGTATTAAGTACAAATGGAGACAGCTAAATAGGTATGGCAGCAGTGCACAGACCAAGCCAAGAGGGGAAAGGCTGGGGCAAAGGAATAATCAAGAAGACCAGGGTAGAGGGTGAGGGTTCTAGGATAAAGGGTGGTCTAGAAGACTGGGGTGAAGGGTAGAGGGTCTAGAGTACAAGGGTGGTCTAGAGGACCAGGGCAAAGGGTAAAGGGAATCTGTGACGAGGTAATGAGGTGATGTGGTGATGTGGTGCTGAGGTGGTAGGGTGACCAGAAAAGTAGGAAATGGTTATAATATTGAAGGATGAACAAAGAAGAAGAAAAGATAGGGGTGGGTGATCCTGGAATCATGACAAAAACCCCCCTAATGGGATTCATGAATTGTGGGAAAGGATTCAGGTGGAGTGGGATAGGATACCAGTTGAGGAGTGTCAGAAATTGATTGAAAGCATGTCTAGAAGGGTTCAGGCAGTGCTTAGAGCAAAAGGAGGCTATACCAAGTACTGATAATGTCCAAATACCCTTGTTATTTCAAAAGTGAAAAAACCCTTTCCATGGTATTGCCGTTTTGAATTGATCATATCTGTCTAGCATATGGACCAAATCACATGATCTAGGGGGCAATATTGTAGCCGAGAGTATGTACTATGTATAACTCCACCAAAGCTAAGCGTGATTCCCACGCTGTTTGGTGGTGTGCTTCACACACCACATTCTGGGTTAGTATGGAAAGGATTTTTGGAGTCACTGTAGAATCACAGTGCAGCTTCTGAGAGGGCATAAGGGGCCAGTTGGACTGTGTGTAACATTTCCATGGGGAAGGCACTGAAGGGAGATTATGGGAGCCCTCATCAGATGAGAGCTCCAATAACACATCCAGTATGTCCAGTGCACAAGCTTTCATGTTCATCTGAGCCTGCTTGACATACATATGCTCTTGAGAGAGCAAGACACAGGGATTTGCCTCACAGGCTGAGGCCAAAGTAAAGTGGTGGTTGAATCTGGGATACAAGGTGATATTGATGCCCTTGAAAAAAAGCTTCTGTGAGGATTTTGTGAGCTCAATAACGCTATCAACCTTCATTTTGATCCAAGTGTCGAGAGAAGGATCAAAGAAATGGACCACAGGTGACGCTACCTTGTCCTCCAGCTGAACCAGCTCAAGCTCAGTGAGGACCAAGTGTGTAAGCTTGAAGTAAGGATAAGTAAATCCATCTTGGAAGTCAATGGTGATGGGAGCCTCGTCATTCTATAAACATGGTCAGTAAGCAGTACGAATGTGCAAATGGATGTAGGAATAATCTTACCTTGGGAAAACTTCATACAAGGACACACTCATATACCCATCTCTTCTCTAGCAAGGTTTCCTGATCACACTGGTGCTTCTTTTCAGCTCTCTCGTGGACACTGGCAATATGATCCACAAAAATTGGCCAAAGCTGAGAAATGTGATAGGGTTTGATTGATGGATCTGCCATTTGGACACCCGCTGCAGAAGGGACACTGGCAGGATGTAAAGCGGGATTGATGTTTGAGAGTGAGGAGGAGGAAGACACCGAGGTTTCCGAGCCACTCAATGAGGGAGCAGAAGGGAAGGGACATAAGGTGGGATTGATGTTCAAGAGCAAGGAGGAAGATGTCGATGTTTCTGAGCTGATTGACAAGGAAGCAGAAGGGAAGGAACATAAGGCAGAATCGATGTTCAAGAGCAAGGAAAAGGAAGACACCAAGGTTTCCAAGCCGATTGACAAAGGAGCAGAAGGGGAGGGATGTAAGATCAATGTGGGAGAGTGAGGAGGAAGAGGTTGAAGATTGTGAATGAACCAGATGCAAGGCAAGATTGATGTCTGATGTTGAAGATAAAGGAATCGGTGGCCCATGAGAGCCAGCGATGGTGTGGCTATCAGCAATGCAACCTCCAACCAAATGGCAGTGCTTGCAGCACATACGCCACTGGCACTTGCGTCCTACCCTCGTCACTGCACACTTCAAGTAGCAGCAATGTTCACCTGGCTGGACCTGCCCAATGACAGGGAGGGATGGCACTGAGGGCAGCTGTGCAGCTATCAAATTATACATTAGCACAGCATTCACTAGCATATCTGATCAAATGTTGCACACCTTGAACGATGGCAGGTGATGTTGCTGGTAAGGAGCATGGCAAGTTACCTAAGCCATCACCCCAGCAATACCAGTTATGACATACATAGACTGCACTGGTGATAGGGCATTAGCAAACAGGTATGCAAGAGGGCAAGGGGAACCTAGTAGTACCACATAATATGATTGCCCAGCATTTTGGACATTCATGGCCATCATGAAATGCAGTAACACATCGGTACCACATGGGCAACAGCAGGAAGGAGGATAGGGAGGGGGGATAAATGGCATGGAGCTGAGGTAGGTGATAAGGTCATAGATGTAAGGAACATGAAAGACAAAACTGCACAACAAAGTGTTGAGCAAGGATGACAGTAGGGCAGCCTGGGGGATTACATACTTTGGAGAACAAAAAAGAGGAATGTACATTGCAAACATGAGGGATGTTGAATACAGAAGAGGGCAAGGGCAAGCAGGGCAGAGGACTCCTACTTTTATATCTCTGCGATCTGGATGGTGCATGGTATGCATCAAAGTTGGAGCAGTGGGGGAAATGCTTGCTGGGACAAAAGGGAATGCTAGCATGTTGTGGCTGGTGGAGTGTCCGAGTGTAACCCAACACCCTGTCAGGGGTGGTCACTGGCATAGAATATGTAGCAATGTGGGAGGGTGGCGGGGGTTGTGACAGTTGGTGTAACATGACCCTTGGGCAGCATTAGGCATCTGCATGGGTATACCCCAGGGTATCAGTCATCTACATAACCCACACCCATACCCACAATATACCCATACCCACATGGTGGATATGGGTATATACATATGGTGGATATGTGAGGGTATTGCATGGGTCAACATACCCATGGGTACATCCCATGGGTTATCTCATCTCGAGGAGGTCCATGGGTAATCTGCTCATGGCCGAAAATGGGTTCCTACTACTACTGGTATGATAGTAAAGCTATCTACAACTTAATGGAATCCCATCCATCATCCATAGCCTCCTTGTCTCCCTTCACATCTTGCATCACACTA
>JBBPQN010000231.1:0-20421 GCA_038092575.1 Boletus subluridellus | reverse complement strand
GTCACTTACTTTCATTCAAGAAACATACTAGCCAGATGCCACTATAGTCCAGCACTTCTGTTATCTGCTGAATCTCCAGCTCCAGCTTCTTTCATTCCTTGTTGTCATCATCCTTGACAGACTCCAGCGCAGACCTGACCATCTTGAGTCTTGTATAAGGTTTCAACATGTCATTGTTGTATATCTGCATAAAAGTCAGGCAATGATTCCCATTGTAGAGAATCATTGTTTGCTTCTTCTGCTTTTGGTTTGGACTCCAGTGAACATGGCTGTCATAGAGTCCTTCTCACAACAGGTTCAAGGAGGATGGTTTGATATACTTTGGATCAATACCAATTGATGGCATTGGATGTGATGCAATTCTAGAGGCCCATGTCTTTACCTCTGCTTTGAACTGCAGCTTTAAATATTTGTGGTCCACTTTCCATGGGTTTATCATGCCCCATTTCATGGTGGGTCCACACTCCAGGTTGTCATTATCAGAGAGCATTATAAGAGCATATCCAAATGTTACATCTTTTATATTTGTGAAGATGCCATTTACCAACTGCTGCACCTTCTCTTTGTTGGTTTCTGCCTTCTTGCGCTTTCCTTTGCTCTTTTTCTTGCTCTGCTATTATGATTGTGCATAAGTTGTCAACAAGCCATGCAGCTTTATTGTAGCTCTAATACTGACCTTTGGTTTAACTGCTGATTTATTGTTGACATCCTAATTTGCAGTTCAGCCAATGTATCATTTGTATGAAGAGGGGGAAGCTCACCATGGCATCCTCAACCTCCTCAATGTCTGCCTTACCTTCTTCATCATTATTGTCCTCCTTTTCTTCATTGCTGGATGGCAGGTACTCACTTTTGCTCTTGCCATCTGTCTGATATGCTGCCTTTATATCATGCAGGGGTGGTGCATAAGTTGTTGACAAGCTGTGCACAGGGCTGTGCTGCTATGTACCTTACCCTTTCCTTTCTTCTCAGATACAACTGGAACCTGGGCTGTCTCACTCTATGTTGGTGTTGCTTTTCTATGTATGCACTACATGTGATATGTATGAATGGACTTTTGATGTTCTTTGCCTTTGTATTGACATCCATTGTATTGAAGTCCACACCCAATGCTTGTTTCTTTGCCTGTGTGAGAGTGATATTGGACATGCTACATGAATGGCTGGCTTGAAGAGTTGGTTACCTTTGCAACTCTCTTTGCCTTGGTTGTGACCTGACAACCCTGCATGTCAGACATGCATTATGCTTGGGTGCAACCATGCTGCTGCCCCCACCTTTTCTGTCTTGTCTTTGATGGTGGTATCTGCTTGTGTTTTTGCTTTGGTTGCTTTGGTAGTGACCTTGTTGGAATTGGATGATGAGACTGAGGGTCAGCATAGCTCATTAATGAGCTATGCAGGACATGACTTACCTTCTTGGCCTTGTTGGACTGTGTCATTGACAAGCTATGCTTAGGTCACTCACATTGTCCTTGCTTTGCTGAGAATCATTGATGCATTGATTTATGGCTTGTGAACAAAGAGGGTGAATGCAACTTACCATGGCCTCAGTGGTCTGTAACATCTGGATCAGCATAGCTCATCAATGAGTTATGTAGCAATGAGCACATACCTTGTTTTTGATCTGCTCAGTGGTCTATGATATGCCTTTATGGTGAGCATACATACATTCTATCATGCATTGTAATGTTACTTTTACCTTGTTGCTAGATATTTGTATTTATTATTATTTGTTTGCAAAAGTTGCCAAATGTAGTAGGTGATGATTCAAGTTCAACAGTGGTTTGTCACACATATACAGTATATGCATCCACACACAACATATGTAATCAGTTCGTACTTGATGTATATCTTCTTTTGCACTTTATTTTATTTTATTTTATTTTACTTTCCCTGACAGCATGTGTTTGTGCTTGTAGACTGGAGGAATGATTGACTATGCCCTATTTTACTACTGTTATTGTACAAAAGCTCACCATCCTCCTACAATTGTACATTGATGCATCCTGACATTGCTCATCAATAGTGATTTGTCACACAGTCACTGTTTGTGACATATATAATATGCATCTACACACAATAGATGTAATCAGTTTGTACTTGATGTATATGCTCTTTTGCTTTTTTTTTTCTCCCCTGACAGTGTGTGTTTGTGCTTGTAGACTGAAGGAATGATTGACTACACCCTATTTATGTACCACTGTTTTTGTACAAAAGCTTGCCTTTCTCCTGTTAAACAGCTGGAATCTCACAGCTGGAGTCCACTGTCAGAAACTAGAGGAAAGTGAAGACAGTGGACTCTGACTACTGTAAGAGTGAACAACAACAACAACAACAATGCACCACAATGTGGCACAATGTTCTAAGTATGAAAATGGAGTGCACAATCAATGATTCCAACATCTCCTGCAATTGACCATTCATGCATTCTGACATTGCTTGTCAAGGAATTATGTTGTATAGTTGCTATGTGAAGAATACCACATGAACAGGTCCATCAGGTTGCTCTCACTTCCCTCTTTGGGTTTCTCCATCAGCCATGTTGCAAAGGATTCAAGATTATTCCAGCTTCTTTCAATGTGCTCACCTGCCACTTGATATAGTATGGATGTGTGATAAATGGCAAAGGCTGCTGGTGTGATGATGTCTACATAGATACATTGTGACATGTCCTCCATGGCCTTCTTGAATGTTGGATGTGGCTGATTGTTCAGCTGAGGTATGTGACACATTCAACATATCTTTTTGTGCCATCATTGATATCTGAGCTGCTGCCTCCACTCCTTGTATTCATCCCAGGTCCCTGTTGTGATTCACTCTTTTCCTCTCTATCTTCATCTATTCTTTTGCCTATTGGCTTCATGTTACAGTTTTACCCATAGCAATGGTACTCCAACCAGAGATGCTGTTCTCCAAGAGGTCTTGAAGACAAACAAGTTGAGGTCGTTGTCGTCAATGATGTCAGCGAGAGAGAGAAAGCATGGAAGTGAGTAGTATGAGGACAACTGTGTCCAAGGAACAAGAAGTCTTCCCAAGATCTCTTAAAGAGTAGAGAACCCTGGGTATGATTGAGTAGATTCAGGTTAGAGAGCTATTCAAGCTCAGCTCGAACTTATATACAAGTACAGTAATTTAGGGTAGATCTAACCCAATATGGTAAGAGAACTCTAGGGAAGGCAGAACTGTATCCAAGACACATTGTGTCATGTAGCATGTGATCTAGGGAGAAACCAGAACAGGTATAGTAGGATCAATAGATCGGATGAGATAGAATCAATGAGGCAATGCTTGGGAGATCTTGGATCTGTGAGGCAGTGAGCCACAGCTGACCGGGGAGAATAGGATCAGGGAAGATCCAGGGAAACTCCAGGGAAGATCCAGTCCTTATGTTTACACGTAAATGTAAATGTCCAGGGGAATGTCCAGTCGCTAGGGGAATAACCTGGAGTCCTTGTGATGAAAGGGAACTCATCGTCCAGGGGGAATGTCCAGTCAAGAACCAAGAGCCCATCCTAGGTGTAAGGCCAGGGATTGTCCATTAGAAGGGGAAAACAGGTAGCCACAAGTCTTGATTGTTGAATACAATCTGGTAATACAATGGCAGTGCCATGAGGGATGAAACCCGGGGGAAAGTCATGGTGACGCCAGGTCATGGGGTCATGGGAGGTCACAGGTGATGCCAGGTCACAAAAACTGTAACACTTCACACATATAAACTCCTATCTTTCATCAGTAACTGGGCTGTTCTAGCCCTGCCTGGTATCTTTCCTCTCTTCCAGTTCTACTGGTTTCTACTGCCTTCCAGCACTTTCTACAAGCTTGTTCTATTACCTTCCACCAAGTTCTATAAGCTGTATTCCTAGAACTTTCCACCACCTTCTAGTAGTTTCTGTTTGTTTACTCACTACTGAGGCTAGGGGGTATATAAACTCCATATCTGTACTTTTGTATTTTTTTCAATCTTGATCTACTTCATTCACCATCATCTAAATCCCTGGTACTAGACATCTACATAATACTTGAATCCCTTGAACCAAGTCTTTATACTACTACTGAGTGTATGCTTGACTACCTTGAACCTTTGAACCCTTGGAGGCTCTTCATATTGCCTCAACTCCTCTGCCCTAGCTAACTCTTGTTAAGAAGTCTATGCTTACCTCTACCTGAGTCAAGCGTAACAGTCCCAAGAGTTTCTGACTGAAAGCATGGACAACTATAGAGGTGGTGGTTTGGTGGACTGTCCAACTCCTCCATCAATGTCATCCTACATATTGTGCACATGTCTTCAAAATCCCACAGTGCTTGCAGTATCTTTTCCACCTTGTCATTTTTTTCTTTGCTCTTGAACTGACACAAGTTGCCTCATCTCCTTTGCAGCTCTTGCAAAAGGGTCTGTGTGGATATTCACCTTTTCTTTTGCCACTGTGGGCCTTGCATAGCTTGTCAACAAGGTACATATCTAGATTGGGGCTGGACAGTCTTGTTGTCTTGGCTTTGGGTAGGTTGGTGATGCATATGGTCCTTGGATCCCAGTGAAAACTGGGTCTAGCCAGGTAGGATTAGATATGGCTGTGTATAAACTGATTAGATTTTTTCTAATGAGATGTAATTTTTTAAAATGAGTGATGTATTGTGTTATTGTATTTTGTCATAATCAATACTATTTTCTTGCAATGGATAGCAATTTGACAAAATGATGGTGCTATCATCTCATCACACATTGCACCTTATTGATTTTCATTGCATGCACACACATTCCACATTATGAAATTCTGTTAACATCCCATTGAGTACCTACTGAGAATTCAGATTCCTCTCAGGATGACAAACCACAGACATGCATCTGTTGAAGGTACTGCAATGGACAACCTTATATTCTATCCAAAAGAACTTTTTATCATCATCTTGCAGAAGCTCCAGCAGAAGAAGAACCAGGTAGTATTGTGGTTAAGGTAATATCACTTGACACAGCCCATGCTATCCTTGCACATTATGGATCCTCCCACTCCCAATAGGATCAGATCCAGGATCCTACACCAGGGCAAAGTCAGAGTGTACAACAAGCTGAGACAGAACATGCACTTGCTAAGAGAGCCCATGAAACATCTGATGGATATTCTCACCTCATATGAAGGAAGTCTGCTTGAGCTCAAACAAACAATCTTCTACCAGTGAGTCATCTTTTTCAATTCATTATCTCTATATATTTAACCCACAACAGCTTGAACAAGATGTACTGATCATCAGGATGAAGAAATTCCACCATGACATCCACCTGCTGATCCTGATATTGGTCAATTTGAATGTTTATCTTCATCCGATCATTGTGTGTTTTAACACTCTTTATATAGAATATCAATTGATATTTTACAGGTTCAATTTCTCCCTTCACCCCTGGACACAACAATCCTCCAGATGATAATACACAAAATCAACAAGATGACTTACATAGCTAACCAAGACCATGCAGGATGTTCACCTACTCCAGATAATCACTATCCACAACAGCCTCAAGTGCATCAGATTGCCTAGGATAGATGGTTACCACCTCCTATCAATCTCAATCAACTTGTACAAGCTGCAAGGGTTTGAAGACTCCAAGAGAACATGGACTTTCTCATGCTCATTAAGAATGCGTCCTCTGAATATTTGATTGCAAAAATGACCACACAGATTCTCACAAGGCTATGAAATCCTCCAGAATGACCAATCAAAATGAACAGTCCAGGTATTTGACACAGTATTTCTGTGTACCTGGCATTGGAACATTCCTCTCAAGATACCTATAATTGTGTCATATGCTCAATGGGGCAAAACCTTCCAGCTGTGGGTGGCTTGGACAATATGCTTTCATTCTCCACAGTCAAAAACCTGATTGCAACATATACTGGCATCAAGCCAATCAACCATGATATGTTTCCGGATTCATGCATTGGCTTCACAGGACCATTTGAGAATCTTGAAAGCTGCCCTGTTTGTGGACAATCACAATGGAATTAGTTGAGACTGGAAGCCATCCATGGTCAAGTCAAGATCCCTACAAGACATTTACTACCATCCCATTAGGCCCACAAATACAATTACTGTATCAAGATCCCAACACTACACAAGAGATAAAGTATCTACACCAATGAACTCAAGAGATTCTTGATGAAGTTGAATGAACTAGATGTGTTTCAATCCTTGATAACATCATGATGGGCTGGGACTATCTAGGCACCATTCTCGTGGACAATATCAAAGAGAACAATATTGTATTGATGACACTACTTGATGATGCTTAGTTATATGAAGATAAGGATTCTGACTGTTGGCTATATATCATCCTCAATCTCTCCCCAACTTGATGCTATCACAAAATCCACATACTTCCAGGTGGATTCATTCCAGGACCCAAAAAACCAAAAAACCTTGATTCCTTCCTACTTGTCAGTATACACCACCTTTCAATCCTTCTTTTTGAAGGATTGAAAATATGGAATGCCTCTTGAGATCAAACATTTCACTCAGATCCCTATCTTTTATTCATGATGACTGATGAGCCTGGACTTATTTACTGGGATGGATTGGTTGGCCATTGCAGTAAAAATGGCTGTTGTTTATACTGTGGGGTTAGAGGATGACACAAGGATACAAGATCTCACTATTATCCCACTCTTCTTCTCCCTCAGAACTCTTGTGAAGGTACCAACCATCCAGATATATCATCAGCAACCCTTCCTCCTGGGAGTGATCAAGAGTATTCAGCTAATCTACTACATATAATGGCATCTTCAAATCAATGCCAGTTTGAAATGTGTTGCACAGAGACCAGGATCACCAAGGCACCCCTTATTCTAGGTCTTAGCTCATCTTGATTGCTTGGTGTTCTGCTCTGCATGATGACCAATCTCATGCATTTGGCTGCCAATATCACTGACCTCCTAATATAATATCCCTCTGATGTGGTTCAATCAGCTGTGCTGCTACTGATACCATCATGACATGGGATTGGGCAGTACTACAAGATGAACAGATCTGGCAAGTCCATGGATGTGCAGTTGAGTGTGCAGGAAAGCATCTCCCTGGTTCATTCGATGCCAAGCCTTGAAATATAGCTGAACAGATCAATACTGACTACAAAACTTGGGAGTTTCATTTGTACGCATTTGGTCTTGCTCCTATGTTCCTTCAACATATACTCCCTGATTGTTACTGGAGGAATTTCTGCAAACTCACCTGAGGGTTCCAAATAATGGCTCAGCACATCATCACACACAATAAGGCCATGCAGGCTTGGATCCTTCTTGCTGCTTGGGAATGGGAATTTGAAGAACTTTATTATCAATGCTGCAATGATTGCCTACATTTTATTTGATCCTATGTTCATCAAATTCTCCATCTTGCCCCTCAAACCTTTCAAAAGGGACCAGGTATCTGTACTGTGTGGTGGACCATCAAACAAACAATCAGGAATATTTAATAACAGATTCAACAGCCTTCAAAATATCTAGTAAATTTTATGAAAGAAGGTGTGCACTGTGTGTGTGTAACCACATTACTTGCCACAGTACCTGAGCTCCTCAACTTGCCTCCTCACCTTCCAAATGGTTTGGTTGACCTTGGAGATGGCTATGTGCTCCTGCACAAATGCAACAAGAAGCCTGTTTTCTCCTCACATGGTACTGCCTACTTGATTAGATTGTTTCTTAATCATCATTCCACCAACCCCCTTCCAAAAATCAAATGGTGGGCATGTCTCCATTTACCCAATGGCCAAATTGCTCGAAGTGCCTGGAGAGAAAATCTGAGTGGGTCTAGCTCCCTATGCATTACTCATATGGTCAAAGTAAGTCAGTCCAACCATTATCATATTTTACTCATTGTACAGTAGTTTCTCTTGCTTGGAAAATCACATTTGGAGAAGTGATTTATTTCACAAGACTTACAGTCTCAGATAATGACAGATACAGTTTCCAAGATGTCACACTTGTTTGCTCATTCACCTTACCAGATGAAGACATACTCCAAATCTCACACATGACAGTGGCTATATGTGCAGCCACTGAGGCAATCCTGGTCATGAAGATCCATGATATATTTAGTATAGTTGTAATGATTCACTACACATTGCAGGATGGAATGAATGAGGAAGAAGCAACTCAGTACTTTGTGATGGAAAGACTGGGGCTTAATGTTTGTGATTTTATAGTAGACAAGGCTGCAGCAGAAGACCAGGATGAAGATGAAGAGGGTGACAATGGAGAGTAGCATTGCTCTGGACTATATGAATGAAAACACAGGACTTTATGACAATGCTTAGTGAACCTATCTGAACCTATCTGAACTGACTGAGATGAAATGTTGTCCTTACTTCTGACCACTTGCTGTAGGTTTCTCATATTTGAAAGGCTGTTTCTTGACATTTTCCTGTAAAAATATACAATCAAGTTGATTAGATTGTATGTATGTGCAAAATATACCTTGTTTTTAATTGAAATAGATCGGTTTACTGTTAAGTACGGGCAAACTCCAAGGGGAGAACAAACACCAGAACTCTGGAGTTGTCTAGACAGATGGGACTTGGCTTCACCATGTGTGGTGCACCCTTGTCAGGAGTCCAAGTTTGTCCCAGAATTTACTAGGGGTTGGATTAGACTTAAGATGTACTAGATGTCAAGTTGAGTGGAGGTCAGAGGAGAGCCTTCGAGACTCAAGCGGAGGGATGAGGAGTTTATATAAGTTGATATTCAAACTGAACATGTACAGGAGTAGTACAGAGAATTTATATACGTCAGAGTCATAGAAGGATTAGTAATGGAGGTGGAATTGGTTTGTAAGTAAAGATGTCAGAGGTAATGTAAAGCTGGAGCTGTGTTCCTAAGTGGAACACAGGTACAGAGGATACTATGAAGTGGGTCTAGTACAGATTTGGAGGAATGGAGGTATACAGAAGGTATGTAAGTATAGAACATAAGTATATACAAGGTCTGGGGGTCAGGGGATGCATCTTGAGTGAGAATGCACCAGAGTTGGTACGGAGATGAGTACAGAGGACCGGGGTTGGACTTACTGAATTTCTGGGATATGACATTCACCTTAGGTGTTGGAAAGTTGGATTCTGGTTCAGTGAGACTGTCATCTGGTTCTACAAAATGGTCAGTTTAAGTATCTAAGAATAATGAATACATAGCCAGTTGATGAGGTTGTTTCTTGCCTTTGTTCATGGGAATAACAGTGAGCATCATTGAAACAGGCTGAGGAAGAACAGGTTCTTCTTGTTTGCAATCATTGTTGGGCTGAGACAAGTTCATGCAAACTCATGAGGGAACGATCTTGATAGTCTGTTGAAGTCTAATTGTGATATAGTGTGGTCAAAGTAAATAAAATTTTACCAAAGGACCAGGGAATTCTGGATTGTATGTGAAAAGGTATGTGTCTTTGGGGTGTTTGAGAGGTATGGTGATCTGGATAAAGTTTTCATAAGGCTGCATTGTGGAAGTAGAAAATAACAAAAATTGTAACTCCAAACTCAGAAGGATCTGATTAGATCTCACTGGGATTTCTCCACTTTCCACTTTCCACTTCTCTCTCTCTCTCTCTGCTCTCTGTCCATTATGTGTGTTTGTCACTCACCTTCATTTTCATTGTCATCCTTGCCTTCTTTATCCAAGGAGATACCTCCTTGTGCTCAATCAGCTAGCATGTTGCCACCAGACATGTTGCCATTAGGGTTGCCATACATGTCACCTACAGGCACATTCCCATCACCATCTCCATTTACACCATTGGGTAGTTTACATACTGATCTATTTACTCTGGCAAGTGGAACTTTCAATACTGCTTACATAGATTTCATGATTTGATCCAGCTTATAATAGTCAGACTATAATCCACAATATGTGGACTATATGCAGAAGCTGCACATAGCACATGAATGAATCAAACAGTTGGAGATGGAAAACACCAAGCTTGTTGTGGAGTGTGATATGCTCAGGTATGTTTAATTGAATTTAATATCATATACCAAATTTGTACTAATTCAAGAACTTTTTAGAGATGTGCTTAATCATAAGGGACCCCCAGAGATTGATCCATCTCTATCAGGCCATCCTACATGCAAAACCCATTCACTTATGAGTCATGGTTGAATACTCCCAAGGCTCAAATTAGCAATTGAGGGAAGGAACCATATCTTGAGGAGGAGAATGGTAAGCCTGTATCATCAGAGAGGTTGACAAATATTCATGATTCTATATGAAGCATATGGGCCAAGCTGGTGAATCTCAAACAAGTGCCTCAGACTTGTGGTGAATTAGATGCAACGGGTCCTGAACTATTTCATTCTCACATTGAACATACATACCCTCTTTTCAAATGTGCCAAGGGTAACTGGAAGCTGGAACAATTGGCTCAATTAAATTACCCTGCATGGAAAGTGAATTACATTGACAAGAATGGCAATTGAATAACTAAGGAGGAGAGAAAGCTAAAAAGAAAGTACAAGGTTAAAGATGGTTGTTTACCTTCGAAGAAGATGAAAGGTATGTGTGAGATTGTTGATATCAAAGGCTTATTATTGACCAAGAATTCTCTAGAAGAATTCAAATTGTCAATTTCCAAAATCAACCCAAGAACACTCTCTACCACTGGCAATACTTCCCTCAATCTCTGTAATGCAAAAACTCCATCATTCTCACTGTCTTTGACCACAGAAGAAATTTCCACCAATAATATTCCTTCCAAGTCTAATGCATCTACAACAGTCAATACAATAATTGAGGGAACCAACAGATTGGAGTCAATAGACTCCATTTACAAGGATGTCCCCATAGGATCAAGCAATGCTGCTCTTGTGTGATTGGACAAGGATGCTCCTGATGCTCCTGTGGAATCAGGCAACAATGCTCCCAGTGAGAATGCTCTTGATGCTCCTGTGCAATCAGGCAACAATGCTTCCAGCAAGGACACTCCTGATGCTCCCATGGGATCAGGCAATGACAGTCCTATGTGATCAGGTGATCAGATTTGTAGCAATAGGTGATAATGCTGCGAGAAATCCAACCATTTAACCTATTGTAAGTATTTACTATTATATGCTATTCATATCACTGCTGATTTAATCCAGGAAATGCTCTGGCACAAGTTGCCACTCAACTAGACATGACAATCCCTAGCATGTTGGTTTCCACTCCAATCAACTTGAGTGCTGTATCTAACAGCATACCAAATGCTACAAACTCTGTTATTGAGACAATAAGTTTGCCTGGTGTGATCACTCAAACAAAACAAAGTACACTGAAGAAGGTCACAAAAATGAGACCAGGTCCTGCACAGAATGGAAGGTAAGTAGTTTAATTCCAGTTCATTCATCTTACTCCAAGTTGTTTTTAGGAATTTGTGTGCACATTGATGGCTTAAGCAAATTAACTCAGGTAATGGTACAACTGTGGAGTTTAAGGTATACTATGATGGTCTAACTAGAGAACAACAAGAGGTATGTTTCATATTTACAGTGTGTTCCTTACTAAGAATGTTTTTAGGGATATGAGAAGGAAGCTCAGCAGCTGGTGAGCAAGATATACAATTAAATCCTCAGAAGCTAAAGTGTTTTTACTTGTTACTAGATTGCCAACCAAACCTGAAATAAAGATGTCTACAGCAATAGAATCTACTAGCCTTTCATGCATCTGTGGCTTTCATATTATTGCGGGGTGAGACACTTATTTCTGGCATGCTCTTTTATCTAGGATTATACTACTTGTGCTTGTGCTCATCACACCCTTCCATATTCCAGCTGTCTTTTTCACTTTCAAGATGTCCCACCTCACACCCCATCCCTCCATCAATATTGTCACATTCCAGCCATCCCACTGCCTTTCAAGATGTTCCAGAATTTTGCCATTGTGCTCATTGTCATTGCAATCATTGTCTCTCTGCATATCCACCAACACTGCTCATCATCATCACTGCACCCATCCTCAGGCTCTCTAAAGATATTCCAGCATTTTGCCATTGTACCCATTGTTGTCACATTCATTGTCTCCCTGCATATCCACCAACACTGCTCATCATTGTTATATTCATCATCTCTCTCTCTACATATCCACCAACACTGTCATGTTCCAGCTATCCCATTGCCTTTCAAGACATTCCAGCATTTCACTGTTGTGCTCATCATCATTACCACATCCATCCTCTCTAAAGATATCCCAGCAATTCGCTATTCAGTTCATCATTGCTGCATGCATTGTCTTTCTGCATATCCACCAATACCATCACATTCCAGCTTTCAAGGCATCCCAGCATTTGGCTGTTCTGCTTGTCATTGTCACATGGTGTCTCTAGAGTTCACTAGGACCAGTTTGTACCAGTTTATTAGCAATCAATTCCTGTGTAGTAGCTATTATTATTAATTTTTATATATGGTCAAGTTGAAAAGCAGACAATATATGATCTGGTGTGACAGGGGATGAAAATGCAATATGTATTCATATGTGGTCAGATTTGATGAGATTGGCTGATATCTACCTATACAAGAGTGGTGGAGTAGTCTATATATGCAGATGTGGTTCTACCCCACTAGATCTCAAATATGATATAACTGCCATTTTATATGGAGCATATGATGAGGTCTCATCACTATATTAACAACACTATTGGTCATATATGGTCATATCTAATCCTACCTGGCTAGACACAGTTTTCACTGGGCTTGGATCATGGTGTGAGTTGCAATTGCATATACAGCACATCTGATTGTCATTGAGGTCATGGCATTCAATGCCATGTCTGTCAACATAGAGCATGATGCCATACAGGAGGCAGCATTTCAGACCATAGGTATACAAATGGTTGTACATTGCCATCCTGTCATCTTTTATGATGCTGCTGGTCTCCTTGCTGCTGGGATGTGATGCATGTTACAAGATTGCCCTATCTCTTTCCTTTATCTTATCTTCGTCTTCTTTACTGTTGCTTCTGATCTTATCTTTTTCAGATCATGTGACCTTGCTGACTAAGCATCATGTGATTCCCTTTTCACTTCTTCATGTATTCACTGATGTCACACTTCCATTCCATCCACCTCCTATCTTCTGATGTCATACCTCATGCATTATGCATGCATCCCCTTCTTTATTTATTTATCCCACCTCACCTACTACATCCTTGAGTCCAGAGCAATCCAGACCTATGATGTGATACTATACAGTATTGCATCATATGTTTACTATTATTTGTACTAGGTAGTATATAAATAGCAATGGGGTAAAGTTGATGAAGTATTTGCAGTAGGGTGAGAGGTGTTGTGATCCACTGCCATTGTATAGCTTGACTGTGGGGGATGAGGTGCTTATGTGGGCGAGGGTAGCAGAGGGTAATGTTGATACTGTTTCTACCTCTTTGTCAAGGTCTTCCACTAACCAGACAGCATCTGGCTCATTCTTGTCAATTACAATGTATGCTGACCTCAATGGCTTCAAGTCTTTATTCTTCTTTCCTCTAGATTTCCACCCTTTTGGTGCTTGGCCATGTTTACTGCCACCTTCCTCCCAACAGTCGTGGTTATGGTGTCTGTACCAGCCACAGTTGTTGCAGTCGCCATTAACCTCTTACTCATATCAGGTTTGCCCTTCTTTGTATCCACATTGAAGGCTGCATCATCCTTTTTGGCTTTAGGTTTTACAGTTCCTTGGACAACTAACTGTTCATAGGTGTCAATGACCATGGCCATGAGTTTGTTAGACATAATGGTGGTCTTTTGCAACATCATGTTTGTCAAGACAGAGGTAAGGATGGCATTGTAGGAGTGAGGCAGTGACATGTATATCATATTGAACAGGTCATCATTGGAAATAGGATGGCCCAATGATGCGAGCTCCTTGTGAAGGGTTTTTACTTTCACAAAGTGGGCTTGCACATCACCACCTTCCTTCAACTTCAGTTTGCCCAGTTGATGTCTTTTCTCAACACCAACAATATATGACCAGTTTTCAAATTTCTTCTGAAGGGTTTTGTAGTATTCGCATGCAATTGGCAATGACATGATGTCAATAAAGAGAGAGTCAGGAATGGTGACAGTAATCTGTTGTTTTACAATGGAGCTTTTTTCATTCCACTTCTCAAGGGCTTTGTTATAGTTGGTAATAGCCTTCTGCTCAGTGAGCATTATAGGCATTTGTCCTTTTGACTGCCCCAGGCTCAGGTCTGTTGGTAATGGCTTCATGCCATGTAGATATCCAATGAGCCTTTGTGCCAATAGTGAGACTTTGAGCTGATTCTTCCAGATGAATCAGTCTTTCTCTGAAGAATCCAACTTTGGGACCTCAAGTACTCTATCTCCAGCTTTCAGCATGTTGGGTATGTGTGTTTCCTATGACATGGTGTTTGAAGTCTTTCAATTAAAACTCACAGGGCTCATAACCTGCAGTAAGTATAAGATTACAGGAATGTGAGTAAAGAGTATAGTGACTATATAGGAACAATGTCTTACCTCATGTGTCAAAAGAGACAAGCAGGCAAATAAAGGTTGCATGTGATTAGGTAAGCTCATGTGACTATATATGACATTTGAACTCCAACAAATGTTGCTAGTAATTATTTGAAATGGCCATCCAGGTTCCAACTTTAAATTTTGAAGTTCATTGGTAAATATTTGCTTCCATTGATTATATATTTGGCTTTAGCAATCAGTGGTTTAAGAATTTTGGACACATATTTAGCAATCAGATTCTGAAGGGCAGAATGACAAGGTGCAATTGGATATATTTTAACTGGATTTTTGTAAATCTTTGGTATGCTGTAAAACTGTGGTAGTTTAACACAAAGGTATTGTGTATTATAGCAGTCTTTGTCTTCTTGCACTGGAAAAAACTGAGTAAAGAAATTTCGCAGTTGCTTGTTTTGTCATAGAAGGGCTATTTCTTCTATTTCACATACTTTCCTGGCTATGAAAGACATGCATTCCTTGAGACTCACAGGGATGTAACTGGACCTGTCAGCCAGTAGTGTTTGTGTACCCTTTACAAACCACTCCCTTGTGACTATGGAGCATCCCAAGTTCTTATTGGTAGGTGGGACTACATAATCCTTTGCCTCCAAATAGCCATGAAGACATCTCATGAATCAGCCCCAGGGTGAGGACATTATTTGTTCAGATGGTCTCAGATATATCAAGATTGGTGAGGGAAAGCAGCTGGATTCCTCACTGGTGTACACATTGAAACCTCTTCTGATGGTACATGGCAGTAATATTTGGTATTTCCTTGATTATTATTTCTAGTCATTGGCTGTCTTGTCAAACAAGAAATCCAACTGAAAGCCTCAATCTTCTATTGCAGCCAGAGGAAATGAGGGCTGCAATCAAGAAACTGGGCCCTGGTCTGAATTTTGAGGCACTCAAATTTGCTGGTGACAGTGAAGCAAACAATTTCTGGTGAGCTCAAACAAATGAAGAGTGTTGAAAGGAGGGGTTGGGACCATCTGCCATCTTATCAACCATGTTCTACACCATGAAACTCAATCAGACATGAATTCAACAAGTGAAGTTGATGAGCAAACAGCTGGGGCAACTCCAAAAGGCCAAAATTTCTTGCCACCCTTGACTTCTGCATATATTTATGAAGAGTTTGACAATGAGATGGACAGCGGTACAAGTGCACCTTCCATTTCCATTGGTAAATAATGTCAATATTAGTGTATGCATTTACTAATATTCTTATTTTCCAAGGCAAAGCCAAAGGAAAAGGAAAAGCCATGACTGCAGCCAGTGGGACAAGTGGTGCAGTTACACCAATCTTTGGCAATGGAAAAGCCATAACTGGAACCAGTGGGACCAGTGGTGTCACTACACCCATCTTTGGTAAATCAGATTTGTTGTCCTCACCTATCTGCATGCTGACATTAGATAGAAAAATGCAGTGCCCCTGATGATGGGTTCAGTGCTGATGAAGGGTCCTCAGCAAAGCATACTCAAACCATTACATTTGAGTTTCTTTTTGCAAAGCTCCATATTATTCAAACAGTTTCCATGTCACAAGAGATGAACAACCAATGGGTTGACATGAAAGAAGACATTCTGGCAGGTGAGATACCCAATGCACCCAATGCTCTGTTTGAATTACTTGTCAACAAGGTGCACAAGCTCATGGAGGATAAAGAACATATCCAAACCATCATGTCTTTCTTGGAGAAAGAGATCACTTGCGCCCCCAGAGAAAATAGTCAGCTGGTTGAGAAAAGGGTGGATGAAGAATGAAATTGTAGGAGAGCTCATTACAAAAGGTTTGAGGCAATGGAAGAAAGACATGGTGGAGTTCTTTGTGAAGAGCAAGAATGGCAATGAGGATGTTATGGATCAATCCTGACAATGGCCCACTAATTTTTGCTTGTAATCTTCTGCACGTATGTGTATCATTTTGATGTGAATTTTTTTGTACAGCTACTGATAGTACAGCTGTCAGTACATGTTGAACAATTTCAATGAATGGATACCCGGATGATGGTCAAAGATAGCTTGTTCCAGTGAACACATGCTAATCTGGTGATATGCATGCCATGTTAGTGAACATGTATGCTAATCCTGGTGATGTGCATGCTAATCCTGGTGACATGCATGCCATGTGAGTGAAGGGGATGGTTGATGCACACAGCATGCCCTGGAAGGACAACTGTGTTTCCATGGGTAAGATTATTAAAAAGCTTATATGGTGATAAATACAACAATATACACAAGAGACCTTGAAATGTGTGGAATTAAGCAATGCAATTAGCATAAATGTAATATAATAAAATTATATATATGAGTCTGCTTATAAGATGTCACTCAGATACCCATATTTCAAACCGATGTTGATTAATTTGAGTGATAAGAAAAAATACCATAGTGTTTAGATCATTAGTCATGGTTAGAACATACTGTACAATTTGTGTATCTGGTACAAAATAGCTAGTGATCACTTGGGACCAGATGCATCTGATGGACTTCATGATGTCTTTCCATATGCTTGAATAGCAAGCTATACAAATGGCTGGATAATCTGTGCAGTCTACATATATGTATAGATAGATGAGTCATCTAAGTGAGCAAACAGATACTCTATTTTGCTTCTAATAGTATATTATTATGTATGTACATTAACATTGGCATAGTTCAATGACTCATATATTTAGTTGTATATCAAGTTGTCTTCTACAATGCATGTCAGTGTATCACCTATGTGCACAAAAATAACATTCTTACTATTATACAATAGTATGGTAGATAATCTGTGCAGTTTATAATTATCATGAAGTGTACAAACAATACAATCCAACTACATATAATATACTATATAAACATTTCATGGGGTCCTTGATTGCATGAAAGTGGTAACTTTGATTATGTCTATGATATATAATCTCTATCATAATACTTTTAAAAGTGCCATTTTGAACATATTATGAGACTCTTTATTGTTGCAGAATTGACATTTTCATCATGTTATATTCGCTATTAATCATTATTTTTGAGAATACTTATTAATATACAATGTGGTTTATCATATAGTAGTAATCTGCACCTTTCAATAATACATTGAAATGCTATATATTGTTTATATATATATACATACATATAACTACTGATGTACAGTGGGCTACAAGCTGCTACCAGGATCTTGGTTAAATCCTAGCTAAATTGAAAAAATATAATAAGGGCACTTAAGAATACATGTAAATAATATATTATCCCAATGCAAGTACAGCAGTGATTTTCATGATATTGCAACATTTAAGTATAATAAATATCACTGAATCAGAATCAGTTGCTATGTCCAATTCAGTTGCCAGTGAAACTATCCAAACAAGATACAATGTGTATCTCAGGTTGTCACAGAGTGTCAACTAGGAAAAAGTGAAATGAAGAGAAATTGGGCTCAGTTTTGGAAGTAAGGGGAAACTCCAAGAGAACTAAACTGGAGGACATCCAGTGAAGTCTTGAGGTTTATATACTATTCACAGGGTTTGTACATGTATGTATCAGATTTACCAATATAAGTATTTATGGGCATATAAGAGGAGTGGAGATTAAGAACATGAGTCATACATGTGTTGATGTATAGCCATGAAATGGAAGAACAGAAATGAAAGACATGATGCAACTGCATGCAGTAGCAGAACAGAAGGAAAGAAAAGAAGCATATACAACACAGAGATGAATGTGGGAACAGTATAACTATAAAAGGATAAATGTATTTGTTAGAGTTGGTGAGACTCAGAGTGCATCACATTGACTGATGGCATAGCCTGCAACAAAAATAGCTGACGGATGAGTCAAGCTGTAAGTCATAAAGAGTCATGTGACCCATCATGTGATCTTGTCATGTGACTTTGAAAGAAAGAAAATAAAGGTGAAGTTCAAAATGAATAAATAAATAGATATATGATAGAAGTGAACTATAACAGCCACTTCTTGGACTCATAATTGGACCTTGAAACACTAACCACCAATGACTTCTTTTACTAGCCATTTTATGAAAGATCAATGGCTCCTCCTTCCTCAAATTCAGCTTTTCTAGAAGAAAATATGCATTTTACTCATTTATTTGATTGGTTGACAATCTTACTTCAATTGATTATGATGGTGATTTTTTTCATCTCTTCACAATTATTTGAAATAAAAAAGCATCAAAGATCTTAATAATGTCAAATTAATGGTGAGAAGTCAGCTAAAAAATCAGCACAAAATGCTTTAGTAAATGGATATGACCCCATCTTCCATATGGTGCAACTTCAATTGTTTCCATTGATTCAAGATATTCTCTCCTTCTGGTCTTACCATTATCATCATGAACAAGCATAAACTCTATATAGAGCCAGTATCATAAAATCATGGGCCTTCCTCCTTTGTTAAGATTTTTTGTTGAGATATTGTATATTACAATCAATTTTTTGAGTTACTAGAACCATGAATTTAGAAGGTTCAGAACTCCCTGGAAAATGCTGAAAGGGTTGTGTGATGGTCTCATGACACAGCATGTTATGCTCTTATATCAATGAAGGAGAAGAACATTGTGCTGTTTGCTCATACAATTTTATGGGTGCTTAATATGTTGAAAAAGAGTAGAAACAGGGCTATTCTTGTTTTTCACTAGTGTTTCTAAGGATAGAAAAAAAATCAATCTTTGCTGGGAGGCAGTAACACAGCCACAATATGGTCTGTTCATAGAAATTTTTATCATTGGCCTAAATAACCATATACCTCAGTTTTTGTGAGTTTTATTACTATGACAATGACACCACTAGATGATATAATTGATTGTTAACATAGCTTTCTATGAGTATCTACATCATTATTTGGAGATTACTAACAACCTTGCCATGATATTCAATGATTTATCTCATTTCAAATATAGGTGATTTGTGTTTACAGGAATTCTTTGTTGTTTGTATGTAGAAACAGTGGTATTAGTGTCAGATTAGATGAAGCAGTTGAACTTTGTGTTATAATAGTGTTAACAGCAAAAACCTTATGTATAGAATTGGTACACAATGAAGAATGTGATAGGAAAAATAGAATAATTTCTACCTTCAGCCTATTTGGCCCAAATCTTAGCTGAAGACTCACTACATATCAGTGCTTTATTATCCTTTTCTTGTCACAATCAACTATTACATTAAAAAAAATAGAATATGCATATTCATCCTCCATTTGGACTTAAATATGTGTCAATGACTTATCTTTGCAAATAAATAAGTGTGATAATTAATTGAATAAATTTATTGATATATGGTTTCTGTTACGGATTTCTTTCCTTTTTATCCTTCCAACTTCACTCTTGCCCATTTGTCTTCACATACGTGAGAGGGCTTCGCCCTTATGGCATTGACCATGCAATATGCTACCTTCACAGACAATCTTCTCAATACAGACAAATAACCTCCTTTAGGTAGTTCTCTTATACTGCCTAGTATTTCCCTTGACCCAGATGGTCTGTGTGCCGTTCCAAGTAGTATAAATACTTCACCTTTGTACCATAGTTCGGTATCTAGTTCTACGCAATCTATTGCCTAGAATCTGATTCCACGAGTGATTAGTCTAAAGATTAGTCATAGCGAGGCCCCTAGAGCTTCTTAGTGTCTCCACACTACACTCGAGTGTGCGCTTCAACTAGGTTCTACACATTAGCGTAACAAAAGAACTAGATTGTCCAGTTTACCTCTGCTATTTAGCACGAGGTCCCTTCCACCACCATTTTGTGGCGAAGAGAAATCTGAGCTCCCTCCCCTGAGCAGGAGCAAGAAGATGTTGAAATCGCAGTACCTCCTCTGACTACCGAACCCACCAATTACCATTATGATGATCCCAATTTCTGGACCAGGAACTCTGCCACCCCCCGCCCCTCCCCCTCAACCACTCCCATTCAATCTTCATCCAGATCACGAACAGACTTTCATCATTTGC